>JAFMOC010000893.1:0-30000 GCA_019802505.1 Corydoras sp. C115 | reverse complement strand
TAAAGGTTTCTTTTACAAACTTCTGTCAAAAAAACATATAATATGATGTCATCTGAAACGTGTGTGTGTGTGTGTGTGTGTGTGTGTGTGTGTGTGTGTGTGTGTGTGTGTGTGGACATGTCAAATAAATAAAAATATATATTTCAAAAACCATCCCGTAGAGTTTTATTACAGAAACGATGTTTTTAGCTTAATGGTAATTAGAATTGCACGGTGGCTTAGTGGTTTGGCATGTTCTCCTCTCAGCGCTGGGGATTCCCTGTTCGAATCCCAATCTGGGTGGAGTTTGCATGTCCTCCCCGTGTCCACGTGGGTTTCCTCCGGGTTCTCCGGTTTCCTCCCACAGTCCAAAAACATGGATCAAGGTGAACTGAATGCTCCAAATCGCCCCATATAGAGTGAGTGTATAGAACGGAAGGTAATGGACGGATCAGATAATCATTACGGATCAGATAATCTCAGCCCGGTACACAATAGATCCAGAACCATGAGTCAGCTCTGGGGATAACGCCAGCGGTCCTGAGATGAAGGAGGTTCCTCCACCGTTGAACCCAGCCGGAGCAAACTGTTTGCCCTCCTCTGCTGGGTTGTTCGTTTCAGCTGCAGCAGTGCTCGCTCAGCAAATTCCCTCCACCGAAATACCTCTCCATCATCTCATCTCATCATGTACCGTTTATATACATCTTATATTCTATATTTATATTCTATATGTATATATATGCACACATAACCATCCATTATTCATTCATTCATTATCTCCCGCTTTATCCTCTATTAGGGTCGCGGTGGGGTTCCCCATGCCCATCCAGGGGAGAACGTTTCGGGCGCTGGGCAGATAGACCCAGGACAGGATGCCAATCCATCGCTGGGCACACACTCACTCACACACACACTCTATATGGGGCAATTTGGAGAACTCAATTGACTTGATCCATGTTTTTGGACCGTGGGAGGAAACCGGAGAACCCGGAGGAAACCCACGCAGACACAGGGAGAACATGGAAACTCCACCCAGATAGGGATTCGAACCGGGAATCCCTAGCGCTGAGAGGAGAACATGCTAAACCACTAAGCAACCGTGCCACCATAACCATTCATTATCTCCCGCTTTATCCTCTATTAGGGTTGTGGGGGGGGGGGGGGTCCGCATGCCCATCTAGGGGAGAACGTTTCGGGTGCTGGGCAGA
Organism: Corydoras sp. C115; assembly: GCA_019802505.1. Classification (NCBI taxonomy): domain Eukaryota; kingdom Metazoa; phylum Chordata; class Actinopteri; order Siluriformes; family Callichthyidae; genus Corydoras; species Corydoras sp. C115. The sequence goes on along the minus strand of JAFMOC010000893.1, from coordinate 28,813 downwards.
TACACCCAGGACAGGGGGGCAATCTATCACTGGACACACACTTACTCACACAGACACACTCTATATGGGGCAATTTGGAGAACTCAATTGACCTTGATCCATGTTTTTTGGGCTGTGGGAGGAAAGCGGAGAACCCGGAGGAAACCCACGCGCTCTCAGCGCTGGGGATTCCCTGTTCGAATCCCAATCTGGGTGGAGTTTCCATGTCCTTCCCGTGTCAGCGTGGGTTTCCTCCGGGTATATAGTCCAAAACATGGATCAAGTCAATTGAGCTCTCCAAATTGCCCCATATAGAGTGTGTCTGTGTGAGTGAGTGTGTGCCCAGTGATAGATTGCCCCCCTGTCCTGGGTCTATCTGCCCAGCGCCCGAGACGTTCTCCCCTGGATGGACATGCGGACCCCCCCCCCCCCAGTAGAGGATAAAGCTGAAGATAATGGATGGATGGAACATTTTCTTGATTCTTGATTCTTGATTCACAACCAGCAGTGTGTTCTGAGAGAGAGAGAGTCATGAGAGAGTCATCAGAGTTTGATTCAGTTCCACAAACAACTCGGTTCATTCTTCACATCATTTATTATTCCAGCTGAAGCTTATAATCTGATTATACACCTGAAATCAAATTAAAATAAATCAAATTAAAATAAATCAAATTAAAATAAATCAAATTAAAATAAATCAAATAAAATCTTTTGGGTGACTGTAATACTCGGACATCGTCGGTAGGTGTCAGCAGCGGACTGTTGGTGTTCACGAGTTGAAAAACTCATTATTACTGAAAAATTATTAAAAACAGGCATAGCCCAGAATCCCCATCTGGGTGGAGTTTCCATCTTCTCCCCGTGTCCGCGTGGGTTTCCTCCGGGTTCTCCGGTTTCCTCCCACAGTCCAAAAACATGGATCAAGTCAATTGAGTTCTCCAAATTGCCCCATATAGAGTGTGTGTGTGTGTGTGAGTGAGTGTGTCCAGTGATTGCCCCCCTGTCCTGGGTGTATCTGCCCAGCGCCCGAAACGTTCTCCCTTGGATGGACATGGGGAACCCCCCCCCCGACCTTAATAGAGGATAAAGCAGGAGATAATGAATGAATGAATAATTAAAAACATGACATATGGGCAGCTAATGTATCACTGGACACTCACACACACTCACTCTATATGGGGCAATTTGGAGAACTCAATTGACCTTGATCCATGTTTTTGGACTGTGGGAGGAGACCGGAGAACCCAGAGGAGACTCACGTGGAGGACACGGGGAGGACATGCAAACTCCACCCAGATTGGGATTCGAACCGGGAATCCCTAGTGCTGAGAGGAGAACATGCCAAACCACTCAGCCACCGTGCCGCCTCCTGATGTATATATATATATACTCTCTCTCTCTCTCTCTCTCTCTCTCTCTCTATATATATATATATATATATATAGTGGGCGGCACGGTGGCTTAGTGGTTTGGCATGTTCTCCTCTCAGCGCTAGGGATACCCGGTTCGAATCCCAATCTGGGTGGAGTTTCCATGTCCTCCCCGTGTCTGCGTGGGTTTCCTCCGGGTTCTCCGGTTTCCTCCCACAGTCCAAAAACATGGATCAAGGTGAATTGAATGCTCCAAATTGCCCCATATAGAGTGTGTTTGTGTGAGTGTGTCTGCCCAGTGATAGATTGCCCCCCTGTCCTGGGTGTATCTGCCCAGCGCCCGAGACGTTCTCCCCTGGATGGACATGGGGAACGGAGAACGCGGACGATAATGGATGGACTGTGGACAGTGTTAACTGTTCCTCACTGAATGCTCCAAAAACACAGAGATCAGGAACCGATACTAAACCAGCCTGACAGCCATCACCCCCAACCTCACCTCCCTCACCCCCACTGAATAACTGCCCCAACGTGTCCACACACACACACCTGTCACCAGGTGACACACACACACACACACACTTGTACTTTTATTTATATGTTTACTGTCATGTGTTCATTCATTCATCATCTCCCGCTTTATCCTCTATTAGGGTCGCGGTGGGGTTCCCCATGCCCATCCAGGGGAGAACGTCTCGGGCGCTGGGCAGATACACCCAGGACAGGGCGCCAATCCATCGCTGGGTACACACTCACTCTCACACACACACTCTATATGGGGCAATTTAGAGAACTCAATTAACTTGATCCATGTTTTTGGACTGTGGGAGGAAACCGGAGAACCCGGAGGAAACCCACGCAGACACGGGGAGAACATGGAAACTCCACCCAGATGGGGATTCGAAGCGGGTATCCCTAGCGCTGAGAGGAGAACATGCCAAACCGCTAAGCCACCGTGCCAATTCTAATTACATTCATTCATTATCTCCCGCTTTATCCTCTATTAGGGTCGCGGTGGGGTTCTCCATGCCCATCCAGGGGAGAACGTCTCGGGCGCTGGGCAGATACACCCAGGACAGGACGCCAATCCATCGCTGGGCACACACTCACACACACACACACTCTATATGGGGCAATTTGGAGAACTCAATTAACTTGATCCATGTTTTTGGACTGTGGGAGGAAACCGGGGGAACCCGGAGGAAACCCACGCGGACACGGGGAGAACATGGAAACTCCACCCAGATGGGGATTCGAAGCGGGAATCCCTAGCGCTGAGAGGAGAACATGCCAAACCACTAAGCCACCGTGCCAATTCTAATTACATTCATTCAATATCTCCCGCTTTATCCTCTATTAGGGTCGCGGTGGGGTTCTCCATGCCCATCCAGGGGAGAACGTCTCGGGCGCTGGGCAGATACACCCAGGACAGGGGGGCAATCCATCGCTGGGCACACACTCACTCACACAGACACACTCTATATGGGGCAATTTAGAGAACTCAATTAACTTGATCCATGTTTTTGGACTGTGGGAGGAAAGCGGAGAACCCGGAGGAAACCCACGCAGACATGGAGAGAACATGGAAACTCCACCCAGATGGGGATTTGAAGCGGGAATCCCTAGCGCTGAGAGGAGAACATGCCAAACCACTAAGCCACCGTGCCAATTCTAATTACATTCATTCATTATCTCCCGCTTTATCCTCTATTAGGGTCGCGGTGGGGTTCTCCATGCCCATCCAGGGGAGAACGTCTCGGGCGCTGGGCAGATACACCCAGGACAGGGCGCCAATCCATCGCTGGGTACACACTCACTCTCACACACACACTCTATATGGGGCAATTTGGAGAACTCAATTAACTTGATCCATGTTTTTGGACTGTGGGAGGAAACCGGGGGAACCCGGAGGAAACCCACGCAGACACGGGGAGAACATGGAAACTCCACCCAGATGGGGATTCGAAGCGGGGATCCCTAGCGCTGAGAGGAGAACATGCCAAACCACTAAGCCACCGTGCCGCCCCGCTTGCATATAGTAAACAAAATATACTGTATATAGTCAACATATCAATCCGTCCATTAACTTCTGCTTTATCCTCTATTAGGGTCGCGGCCATGCCCATCCAGGGGAGAACGTCTCGGGCGCTGGGCAGATACACCCAGGACAGGGGGGCAATCTATCACTGGACACACATCCACACTCTATATGGGGCAATTTGGAGAATTCAATTCACTTTGATCCATGTTTTTGGACTGTGGGAGGAAACCGGGGGAACCCGGAGGAAACCCACGCGGACACGGGGAGAACATTGAAACTCCACCCAGATGGGGATTCGAAGCGGGGATCCCTAGCGCTGAGAGGAGAACATGCCAAACCACTAAGCCACCGTGCCAATTCTAATTACAACGGAATCGAAACAGTGAACAGAAACCCCGCAGTTCCGCCCGAGCTCCGACAGAGGGCGCACGATCCTCTTCGGCCGCCTGGTGACGTAGGCGCCGGCGCGCGCTCATTCCCGGCGGAGTCTCGGCAGCGCTCGGTCGGTCGCTCTGTCGGTCTCTCGGTCGGTCTGTCGGTGTGTCTCGTCATGGAGACCTAGAGGAACGACATAAAGCTGCAATTCGTTTCCACAGACGTCTGAAGTCCGCGTTTTCGTCTCTCCCACTCTTCGTCCTGAGCCGGGGACGCGTTCGGAGAGGACACTTTGCCTAAAACAAATTCCCGGAGCCGCGAGGTGTTTATCTGTCAGCGGCCGTCACCATGGTGAGTTCCAGCTTCAGAACGCTTCAGAACGTTCAGAACGCTTCAGAACGCTTCAGAACGCCTCAGAACGTTCAGAACGTTCAGAACGCCTCAGAACGCCTTTCACTTTGTTTAAATGTGGACTTAAACATTCACAGAAAGCCCGTGTGTGTGTGTGTGTGTGTGTGAGAGTGTGTGTGAGTGTATGTGTGTGTATGTATGTGTGTGTGAGTGTGTGAGTGTGAGTGTGTGAGTGTGTGTGTGTGTGAGTGTGTGTGTGTGTGTGTGTGTGTGTGAGTGTGTGAGTGTGAGTGTGTGAGTGTGTGTGAGTGTGTGTGTGTGTGTGTGAGTGTGTGAGTGAGTGAGTGTGTGTGTGAGTGTGTGAGTGTGAGTGTGTGTGTGTGAGTGTGTGTGTGTGTGTGTGTGTGTGTGTGTGTGTGTGTGTGTGAGTGTGTGAGTGAGTGTGTGTGTGTATAAACCGTGCGGTTGGTTGTAACAGCTTCAGTCAGAGTTCAGCTGAAGGTTCAGCAACTAAAGCGGCTCCTCATCCAACGAAATTTAATACAGCATTCAAAACCCTGCACGTTTTTACTCTTACTGTCACTCTGAGTCCTTACTCTGAGATAATAAACATTACTGTGAGATACTGAGTCCTTACTCTGAGATAATAAACATTACTGTGAGATACTGAGTCCTTACTTTGAGATAATAAACATTACTTTGAGGTACTGAGTCATTACTTTGAGATAATACACAATTACTGTGAGGTACTGAGTCGTTTCTCTGAGGTACTGAGTCATTTCTTTGAGATAATACACAATTACTGTGACGTACTGAGTCAGTACTTTGACATAATAAACAATTACTGTGAGGTACTGAGTCATTACTTTGAGATAATACACAATTACTGTGAGGTACTGAGTCAGTACTTTGAGATAATACACAATTACATTGAGGTACTGAGTCAGTACTTTGAGATAATACACAATTACTGTGAGGTGCTGAGACATTATTTTGAGGTACTGAGTCGTTACTCTGAGGTACTGAGTCGTTACTTTGAGATAATAAACATTACTTTGAGGTGCTGAGTCGTTACTTTGAGATAATACACAATTACTGTGAGGTGCTGAGTCGTTACTTTGAGGTACTGAGTCGTTACTTTGAGGTACTGAGTCGTTACTCTGAGGTACTGAGTCGTTACTTTGAGATAATAAACATTACTTTGAGGTGCTGAGTCATTACTTTGAGATAATACACAATTACATTGAGGTACTGAGTCATTGCTTTGAGGTACTGAGTCCTTATATTGAGGTACTGAGTCCTTATATTGAGGTGCTGAGTCCTTACTTTGAGGTGCTGAGTCCTTACTTTGAGGTACTGAGTCGTTACTTTGAGATAATAAACATTACTTTAAGGTGCTGAGTCGTTACCATGAGATACTGAGTCATTACTTTGAGGTACTGAGTCATTACTTTGAGGTACTGAGTCCTTACATTGAGGTGCTGAATCCTTACTTTGAGGTACTGAGTCCTTACTTTGAGGTGCTGAGTCGTTACTTTGAGGTACTGAGTCCTTACTTTGAGGTGCTGAGTCCTTACTTTGAGGTACTGAGTCGTTACTTTGAGGTACTGAGTCGTTACCATGAGATACTGAGTCGTTACTTTGAGGTACTGAGTCGTTACTTTGAGATAATAAACATTACTTTGAGGTGCTGAGTCCTTACTTTGTGGTACTGAGTCGTTACCATGAGATACTGAGTCGTTACTTTGAGGTGCTGAGTCATTACTTTGAGATCATAAACATTACTTTGAGGTGCTGAGTCGTTACTTTGAGGTACTGATTAGTTACTTTGAGGTACTGAGTCGTTACCATGAGGTACTGAGTCGTTACCATGAGGTACTGATTAGTTACTTTGAGGTACTGAGTCGTTACCATGAGGTACTGATTAGTTACTTTGAGGTACTGAGTCGTTACCATGAGGTACTGAGTCGTTACCATGAGGTACTGAGTCGTTACCATGAGGTACTGAGTCGTTACCATGAGGTACTGAGTCGTTACCATGAGGTACTGATTCGTTACTTTGAGGTACTGAGTCGTTACCATGAGGTACTGATTCGTTACCTTGAGGTACTGATTCGTTACCTTGAGGTACTGAGTCGTTACCATGAGGTACTGATTCGTTACCTTGAGGTACTGATTCGTTACCTTGAGGTACTGAGTCGTTACCATGAGGTACTGAGTCGTTACTTTGAGGTACTGAGTCATTACTTTGAGATAATAAACATTACTTTGAGGTACTGAGTCATTACTTTGAGATAATAAACATAACTTTGAGATAATAAACATAACTTTGAGATAATAAACATAACTTTGAGATAATAAACATAACTGTGAGATAATAAACATTACTTTGAGGTACTGAGTCCTTACTTTGAGATAATAAACATAACTTTGAGATAATAAACATTACTTTGAGATAATAAACATAACTTTGAGATAATAAACATAACTGTGAGATAATAAACATTACTTTGAGATCATAAACATAACTTTGAGATAATAAACATTACTTTGAGATCATAAACATAACTTTGAGATAATAAACATAACTTTGAGATAATAAACATTACTTTGAGATAATAAACATAACTTTGAGATACTGAGTTCAGTTGTAATATCTGATGGATGAGATCTGGGTTTGGTGGTTACCATGGGAACCGTACCTGTCTGACCGCCTTGTGGGGACTGTACAGTTTGACGGACGGGGTTGGTGTTCCTCAGGTGATGGACTCGGTTCCTGAGTTCCGGTTAAAGGAGGAACTCGATGCTTGAGGTTTTGGTCGGCTTGATGCTCCTGACTTTGAGGGAACAGTTTGGGGAAGGCCTCTTCCTCCCCCCTCAGGTCTGTGCACTGATGGAGGTCTGTTCTTGTTGGAGGGGTGGACGGTCCTGACTGGGGACGTGAGACCCCCCCCCCCCCCCAATAAATCCACCTTCAGCCAGGTGGGGCAGGTTGGGGGCAAATCGGGAACTTCCCAAATGGGCTGGCTCCTTTATCTTCCACTTTATCCTCTACTAGGGTAATTGGGGGAGGGGGGGGTCCCATCCAGGGGAGAACGTTTTGGGCACTGGGAAGATACACCCAGGACAGGGAGGGGGGGGGCAATCTATCACTGGGCACAGACACACTCTTATCACTCCATATGGGGCAATTTAGAGAATTCAATTGACCTTGATCCATGTTTTTGGACTGTGGGAGGAAACCCGGAGAACCCGGAGGAAACCCACGCGGACACGGGGAGGACATGGGAACTCCACTCAGATTGGGATTCGAACCAGCGCTGAAAGGAGAACATGCCAACCACTAAACCACCATACCACCCTACTAGGGTCGCGGGAGAGGGGGGGGTTCCCCATGCCCATCCAGGGGAGAACGTTTTGGGCGCTGGGAAGATACATCCAGGACAGGGGGGCAATCTATCACTGGACACACACTCACTCACACAGACACAGTCTATATGGGGCAATTTGGAGAACTCAATTGACTTGATCCATGTTTTTGGACTGTGGGAGGAAACCGGAGAACCCGGAGGAAGCCCACGCGGACACGGGGAGGACATGCAAACTCCACCCAGATTGGGATTCGAAGCGGGAATCCCTAGCGCTGAGAGGAGAACATGCCAAACCACTAAGCCACCGTGCCGCCCTATCTCATGAATCCATCCATTATCTTCCGCTTTATCCTCTATTAAGGTCGGGGGGGGATAACGTTTGGGGCGCTGGGCAGATACACCCAGGACAGGGGGGCAATCTATCTCTGGACACACACTCACACACACTCTATATGGGGCAATTTGGAGAACTCAATTGACCTCGATCCATGTTTTTGGACTGTGGGAGGAAACCGGAGAACCCTGAGGAAACCCACGGGGAGGACATGGGAACTCCACCCAGATTGGGATTGCTTTTAAACGGGATGCCTGGGCCCTGAGCGCATTCAGTCCTATCCCGTCACTTTCCTCCTGCTGTATGGCTGTGTGTGTGCCGATGGCGCGGAGTAGCCGAGAGAGGCAGCATATGTTTTGCATTACGTACCTCGCTGTGCTCGCCCTCACCCCCCCGCCCCCAACACACACACACACACACACACACACACACACACACACACACACACACACACACACACACACACACACACACACTTCCAAAATGTCCTACAAAGGAATTCCACCTCCGTACAGAGCGACTGTATCGAACCTGATGTTCGATGATGCTTCATTCCAGACGTCCTGGTTCTGAAAGCCCACAGCAGCTCGAACCCGGGACTCGGAACCCGGGACTCGGAACCCGGGACTCGGAACCCGGGACTCTGTTTGAGTGCTTTCTTTATTTTCCGGAGCTTTCAGGACTTTGACGCGGCTTTAATACGAACAACAGGCCGCCGTTCTGAGGTTTCGTGCTATTTTTAGCCCTTGATTCTAGAAATCCCCGCCGCCGTTCGCCCCACGCGCCTCAAATAGAACGTGCCGCTCGGTTCCGAGCACTTTTTTTCGGTCCTCGCGTGGTTCCCTTTGGCCGTCCATTTTCGTCAGGATATTCCGGGAGCCCTGGCCCGTGCCAAGGCCAGTGTTTGGTTTCGCACTCGCAGAAAACTGTCCATGACCCATATTCTCACTGTGTTCCATACGGCTGACGTGGCCTTTTCCTAATCTCCCTGATGGAGGGCGCAGAACCCTAACACACGGCACCGTGATGATGCGGAGCCTCCTCCGTATATAGACGTCAGCAGAACGCCGTTCAGCCGCCTGGAAATGGTTTCCAGTGGACGTCCCTTTACCTCTAGGGGCAATTTGGAGCATTCAATTCACCTTGATCCATGTCTTTTGGACTGTGGGAGGAAACCGGAGAACCCGGAGGAAACCCACAAGGACATGGGGAGAACATGGACTCCACCCAGACTGGGATTCGAACCGGGAATCCCTAGAGCTGAGAGGAGAACATGCCAAACCACTAAGCCACCGTGCCGCTTTATCCTGTACTAGGGTCGCGGAGGGGGGGGGTCCCCATGCCCATTCAGGGGAGAACGTTTCGGGCGCTGGGCAGATACACCCAGGACAGGGGGGCAATCTATCACTGGACACACACTCACCCACACACACACACACACTCTATATGGGGCAATTTAGAGAACTCAATTGACCTTGAACAATGTTTTGGAGGAAACCGGAGAACCCGGAGGAAACCCACATGGACACGGGGAGGACATGGAAACTCCACCCAGATTGGGATTCAAACCAGCGCTGAAAGGAGAACATGCCAACCACTGAACCACCACACCACCCTACTAGGGTCGCGGGGGGGGGGTTCCCCATGCCCATCCAGGGGAGAACGTTCTGGGCGCTGGGCAGATACACCCAGGACAATCCAGGGGGCAATCTATCACTGGGCACAGACACACTCTTGTCACTCTATATGGGGCAATTTAGAGAATCTAGTGACCTCGATCCATGTTTTTGGACTGTTGGAGGAAACCGGAGAACCCGGAGGAAACCCACGTGGGAGAACATGCCGACCACTAAGCCACCATACCACCCTACTAGGGTCGCGGGAGACGGGGGGTTCCCCATGCCCATCCAGGGGAGAACGTTTCGGGTGCTGGGCAGATACACCCAGGACAGGGGGGCAATCTATCACTGGGCACACACTCACTCACACATACACACACCCTCTATATGGGGCAATTTGGAGAACTCAATTGACCTTGAACAATGTTTTTGGACTGTGGGAGGAACCAGCGCTCAGAGGAGAACATGCCAACCACTAATCTAACCAACCACACGAGACGTCCACCTCAGAACGTCCTAACCTCAAAGTATCGTCTCGGGACACGATAAGGACCGGAGACCGGATTCCTAAAAGACAGGAACCGTTCGGAGAACCAACGGCGGGCAGTTCTTAGCAGGAACTCTATCAGGGGGTCACTAAAGGTTCCGGAGGAACTGAATTGGTTCCCGTTGGAGCTTTAAAGGGCTCCGTGTCTGAGGGAATTGTGTGCTCATTGCATCGTTACGGTAATGTTTCCGTCAGGTTAAGTCTTCAGTCTTCACCCGACTCGCTCCTCCTGATCAGGGAGGGGCCTATCCCGGGGCCTATCCCGGGCCCCGACCTCCAAATACAAACCATCCAACACTGTTTTTGACATTCTTCTTCTTGTTAGAGTCACATTCCTTCCATGCCCATCCCTGGGAGAGAACGTTTCAGGCGCTGGGCAGATAGACCCAGGACAGGAGGGGCAATCTATCACTGGACACACACTCACTCACACAGACACACTATATATGGGGCAATCTGGAGCATTCAATTGACCTTGATCCATGTTTTTGGACTGTGGGAGGAAACCCACGCGGACACGGGGAGGACATGAAAACTCCACCCAGATTGGGATTCGAACCGGGAATCCCCAGCGCTGAGAGGAGAACATGCCAACTGCTGTCACTAGGGTCGTGAGGGGGTTCCCCATGCCCATTCAGGGGAGAACGTTTGGGGCGCTGGGCAGATACACCCAGGACAGAGGGGCAATCTATCACTGGACACACACTTACTCTCACAAACACACTCTATATGGGGCAATCTGGAGCATTCCATTCACCTCGATCCATGTTTTTGGACTGTGGGAGGAAACCGGAGAACCTGGAGGAAACCCACGCGGACACGGGGAGGACATGGAAACTCCACCCAGATTGGGATTCGAACCGGGAATCCCTAGGGCTGAGAGGAGAACATGCTAACTACTGTCACTAGGGTCACGGGGGGGGTTCCCCATGCCCATTCAGGGGAGAACGTTTGGGGCGCTGGGCAGATACACCCAGGACAGGGGGGCAATCTATCGCTGGGCACACACTCACACACACACACACACACTCTATATGGGGCAATTATGGTGAACTCAATTGACTTGTTCCATGTTTTTGGACTGTGGGAGGAAACCGGAGAACCCCGAGGAAACCCACGTGGGAGAACATGCAAACTCCACCCAGATTGTGATTCGAACCGGGAATCCTAGAGCTGAGGGGAGAACATGCCAAACCACTAAGCCACCGTGCCGCCCTGTGGAAAGCCATCGTTGTGGGTTCCTGAGTGGGAAGAGCAGGCAGCATACAGTGGCACTCCCCATGGGCCGATGCCAGGGGCAATCACGTGCACTTGCCCCTAGCTACCGTTTGTCTCTTGGGTGGTTCTCACTCTGAGGGACCGGGGAGGTTCTCCACTAGGGGCAGTCCATGGGTTGAGCTGCAGGGCGTGTGGGGGGGGGGAGGGGGGTAAGCTGTCCGGTTTTAGTAAACACCCTGGCTTTTTTAATTTGAGGTATTTAATGTGCAGCTCTGTGACGGAGGCGGTGTATTTAATGTGCAGCTCTGTGATGGAGGTGGTGTATTTAACGTGTGACAGCGGTGGTCTGTGTGCATGTGACGGAGGCGGTGTATTTAACGTGCAGCTCTGTGATGGAGGTGGTGTATTTAACGTGCAGCTCTGTGATGGAGGCGGTGTATTTAATGTGCAGCTCTGTGATGGAGGTGGTGTATTTAACGTGCAGCTCTGTGATGGAGGCGGTGTATTTAATGTGCAGCTCTGTGATGGAGGCGGTATATTTAATGTGCAGCTCTGTGACGGAGGCGGTGTATTTAATGTGCAGCTCTGTGACGGAGGCGGTGTATTTAATGTGCAGCTCTGTGACGGAGGCGGTGTATTTAATGTGCAGCTCTGTGACGGAGGCGGTGTATTTAATGTGCAGCTCTGTGACGGAGGCGGTGTATTTAATGTGCAGCTCTGTGACGGAGGCGGTGTATTTAATGTGCAGCTCTGTGATGGAGGTGGTGTATTTAATGTGCAGCTCTGTGACGGAGGCGGTGTATTTAATGTGCAGCTCTGTGATGGAGGCGGTGTGTTTAATGTGCAGCTCTGTGACGGAGGCGGTGTATGTGCAGCTCTGTGATGTATTTAATGAGGTGGTGTATTTAATGTGCAGCTCTGTGACGGAGGCGGTGTATTTAATGTGCAGCTCTGTGACGGAGGCGGTGTATTTAATGTGCAGCTCTGTGACGGAGGCGGTGTGTTCTGTGACGGAGGCGGTGTGTTTAATGTGCAGCTCTGTGACGGAGGCGGTGTATTTAATGTGCAGCTCTGTGACGGAGGCGGTGTATTTAATGTGCAGCTCTGTGATGGAGGCGGTGTATTTAATGTGCAGCTCTGTGACGGAGGCGGTGTGTTTAATGTGCAGCTCTGTGACGGAGGCGGTGTATTTAATGTGCTGCTCTGTGACGGAGGCGGTGTATTTAATGTGCAGCTCTGTGACGGAGGCGGTGTATTTAATGTGCAGCTCTGTGATGGAGGCGGTGTATTTAATGTGCAGCTCTGTGACGGAGGCGGTGGAGGCGGTGTATTTAATGTGCAGCTCTGTGACGGAGGCGGTGTATTTAATGTGCAGCTCTGTGATGGAGGCGGTGTATTTAACGTGCAGCTCTGTGACGGAGGCGGTGTATTTAATGTGCAGCTCTGTGACGGAGGCGGTGTATTTAATGTGCAGCTCTGTGATGGAGGCGGTGTTTTTAATGTGCAGCTCTGTGATGGAGGCGGTGTATTTAATGTGCAGCTCTGTGACGGAGGCGGTGTATTGAATGTGCAGCTCTGTGATGGAGGCGGTGTATTTAATGTGCAGCTCTGTGATGGAGGCGGTGTGTTTAATGTGCAGCTCTGTGACGGAGGCGGTGTATTTAATGTGCAGCTCTGTGATGGAGGTGACGGAGGCGGTGTTTTGTGCAATGTGCAGCTCTGTGACGGAGGCGGTGTATTTAATGTGCAGCTCTGTGATGGAGGCGGTGTATTTAATGTGCAGCTCTGTGACGGAGGCGGTGTATTTAATGTGCAGCTCTGTGACGGAGGTGGTGTATTTAATGTGCAGCTCTGTGATGGAGGCGGTGTATTTAATGTGCAGCTCTGTGATGGAGGTGGTGTATTTAATGTGCAGCTCTGTGATGGAGGCGGTGTATTTAATGTGCAGCTCTGTGACGGAGGCGGTGTATTTAATGTGCAGCTCTGTGACGGAGGCGGTGTATTTAATGTGCAGCTCTGTGATGGAGGTGGTGTATTTAATGTGCAGCTCTGTGACGGAGGCGGTGTATTGAATGTGCAGCTCTGTGATGGAGGTGGTGTATTTAATGTGCAGCTCTGTGATGGAGGCGGTGTGTTTAATGTGCAGCTCTGTGACGGAGGCGGTGTATTGAATGTGCAGCTCTGTGATGGAGGTGGTGTATTTAATGTGCAGCTCTGTGATGGAGGCGGTGTATTTAATGTTGTGACGGAGGCGGTGTATTTATGTGCAGCTCTGTGACGGAGGCGGTGTATTTAATTCTGTGAATGTGCAGCTCTGTGATGGAGGCGGTGTATTTAATGTGCAGCTCTGTGACGGAGGCGGTGTATGTGTATTTAATGTGCAGCTCTGTGACGGAGGCGGTGTATTTAATGTGCAGCTCTGTGATGGAGGCGGTGTATTTAATGTGCAGCTCTGTGATGGAGGCGGTGTATTTAATGTGCAGCTCTGTGACGGAGGCGGTGTATTTAATGTGCAGCTCTGTGACGGAGGCGGTGTATTTAATGTGCAGCTCTGTGACGGAGGCGGTGTATTTAATGTGCAGCTCTGTGATGGATGGAGGCGGTGTGTATTTAATGTGCAGCTCTGTGATGGAGGCGGTGTATTTAATGTGCAGCTCTGTGACGGAGGCGGTGTTTATTTCTGTGATGAATGTGCAGCTCTGTGACGGAGGCGGTGTATTTAATGTGCAGCTCTGTGACGGAGGCGGTGTATTTAATGTGCAGCTCTGTGACGGAGGCGGTGTATTTAATGTGCAGCTCTGTGACGGAGGCGGTGTATTTAACGTGCAGCTCTGTGATGGAGGCGGTGTATTTAATGTGCAGCTCTGTGATGGAGGCGGTGTATTTAATGTGCAGCTCTGTGATGGAGGCGGTGTATTTAATGTGCAGCTCTGTGACGGAGGCGGTGTATTTAATGTGCAGCTCTGTGATGGAGGTGGTGTATTTAATGTGCAGCTCTGTGATGGAGGCGGTGTGTTTAATGTGCAGCTCTGTGATGGAGGCGGTGTGTTTAATGTGCAGCTCTGTGATGGAGGCGGTGTCCAGTGGGAGGGGTCACGGTGTTTAATATTCCGGGTGTGTGTTTGTTGACTCCTGTTTGTTTTTGGGTGGAGGAGCCGGTTGCCATTCTCACCTCATATCGGAAGGTCTCGCTTCCGCCTCCCAAATAGCTTGAATAGCTGGTTTCTTTGTGGATTTTGTATGTTCTCCCTAGTCGGTGAATGGGAGACGAAAATGGTTGCCGACGTATATGTCTAATTAATTAAGAAGATTTTGTATGTTCTCCCTAGTAGGTGAATAAGAGATGTCTAATTAATATTAATTTAGTATTAGTATATAAATAGAATCGACCCCCCCGGGGCAGAAGATTTTGTATGTTCTCCCTTGTGGGTGAATGGGAGACGAAAATGGTTGCCTAAGTATATGTCTAAATAATTAAGAAGATTTTGTATGTTCTCCCTAGTAGGTGAATAAGAGACGAAAATGGTTGCTTAAGTATATGTCTAATTAATATTAATTTAGTATTAGTATATAAATAGAATCGACCCGCCCGGGGCAGAAGATTTTGTATGTTCTCCCTAGTGGGTGAATGAGAGACGAAAATGGTTGCCTACGTATATGTCTAAATAATTAAGAAGATTTTGTATGTTCTCCCTAGTAGGTGAATAAGAGATGTCTAATTAATATTAATTTAGTATTAGTATATAAATAGAATCGATCCGCCCGGGGCAGAAGATTTTGTATGTTCTCCCTAGTAGGTGAATAAGAGATGTCTGATTATTATTAATTTAGTATTAGTATATAAATAGAATCGACCCGCCCGGGGCAGAAGATTTTGTATGTTCTCCCTAGTGGGTGAATGAGAGACGAAAATGGTTGCCTACAAATATGTCTAATTAATATTAATTTAGTATTGGTATGTAAATAGAACCGACCTGGCCTTGGATCATGAGTGCTGGGACAGAAGATTTTGTATGTTCTCCCTAGTGGGTGAATGAGAGATGAATAAGAGATGTCTAATTAATATTAAATTAGTATTCGTACACAAATAGGACCGACCCCCCCGGGGCAGAAGATTTTGTATGTTCTCCCTAGTCGGTGAATGGGAGACGAAAATGGTTGCCTACGTATATGTCTAAATAATTAAGAAGATTTTGTATGTTCTCCCTAGTAGGTGAATAAGAGATGTCTAATTAATATTAATTTAGTATTAGTATATAAATAGAATCGACCTTGCCTTGGATCACGAGTGCCGGGATAGGCTCCAGCACTCTGATTAGAAATACGCAGCTCAGAAAATAAGCTTACGCGGTTCTAAAGCTTTTTATATTTAATTTCAGGGCTGTAAGTCGGTTTGTGAGCACGTTAAAGGTTCCGACGGGGGAACCGCCAAATTCCTCGCCCTTCACACCAGCACCCAGAGTCGAAACGCTCAAGCAGCAACATTCCAGAGTGCAACCTGTTTACTTTTCCTCAGCCCCTCCCTTGACGAAACACACACACACACACACACACACACACACACACACACACACACACACACACACACACACACACACACATGCATTCAGCCCAAGTCCCCAGTGAGTCAGTGAATCACCCCATTCGACTCTACTGCGTTCCTCCCATACGCACAATAAAAGCTTAAAATAGGCATTTTACGCCAGCGCGGTGTTTTTTTTATTTTTTTTTTTTTTTAGGTTTTTTTAAATTTATTTATTCAGGTTTTTTTTTGTTTTGTTTTTTTTTTAGTTTTTTTTGTTTTGTTTTTAGTTTTTTTTGTTTTTGTATTTATTTATTTAAATTTTTTTTAATTAATTAATTAATTAATTTATTTTAAGGGTTTTTATTTATTTATTTTTTTTTTTTTTTAATTAATTAATGTATTTTTTTAAGTTTTCTTTATTTTTTCTTTATTTTTTTTAAGTTTTTTATTTTAGTTTTTTAGTTTTTTTTTTTTATTATTTTTTTTATTATTATTTTTTTTTTTTTTTAGTGTTTTTTTTTTTTTTTTTTTTTTTAAGTTTCTTTTTTTTATTTATTTATTTTTTTTGTTTTTAGTTTTTTGTTTTGTTTTTAGTTTTTTTTTGTTTTTGTATTTATTTATTTTTAATTATTTTTTAATTAATTAATTTATTTATTTTAAGGGGTTTTTATTATTTATTTTTTTTAATTTTTAAATTAATTTATTAATTTTTTTAAGTTTTCTTTATTTTTATTTTTATTATTTTTTTTTAAGTTTTTTATTTTAGTTTTTTTAGTTTTTTTTTTATTATTATTTTTAATTTTTTTTTTTTTTTGTTTTAGGTTTTTTTTATTTCTTTTTTAGTTTTTTTTTTTTTTAAATCCCCCATTAGAAGCGCCACACGTCGGCCGGCATCCACATCCTCTCCTCCACCGGCACCACCCAGACGGACCGGTCAGACGAGCCCGTCCGTCCCCGCTCCCTCGCAGGGCGGACTGAACCGGTCCTCGCCTCGCTCTGGCTGCCACGGCGAGAGTGTAATCAAGTTCCCGACACACGCCTGTGTTTAATTAGCAGCCTCGTTAGGCGCCTCACATGTGGGCTCGTAAAAAGCGCCGCGACGTTCCTGTGTTTGTCTGCCAATCGGCGGAAAATTAGGATCTTTTTACGAGGGAACTGTAATTAATGGGCTATAAATAGACACGGGTACTACAGGAACCTTACGGGTTCCATTACGGGTTCCTCTGTGGGTAGAGACAGGTGTTTACAGCAGGTTCACGGCTGGTTGTCCTGGTTAGACGGGTGCTGATGGAGCAGAGGATGGAATGACGAGGCTGTGATGCGGGCTCGGCACCCGGATGAGGTCATTGCGTCCTGAGGTTGCAAAACAAACAAGGTGGCGCTATGCCAACCACAGGTTGGTGGAGGACGTGGGCACCCTTCACGAAATACGTCATCTTGACGCCATGGAGATATTAGAAGGGAACCCCCATCCACCCCTGACTTCCGAAATGGGACTTCGGGGTTCTAATGCAGGCCGCACCAAGGGCTACGGTGCCCAGGGTTAAAAAGCCCGGTTGCCATTCATTCATTCATTTATTCATTATCTTCATCTTTAGGGGTGGGTTCCACATGCCCATCCGGGGGAGAACGTTTCGGGCGCTGGGTAGATACCCCCAGGACAGGGGGGCAATCTATCGCTGGACACTCACACACACTCTATATGGGGCAATTTGGAGAACTCAATTTTTCTTGATCCATGAATTTGGACTGTGAGAGGAAACCGGAGAACCCGGAGGAACCCCACGCGGACACGGGGAGGACATGCAAACCTCACCCAGATTGGGATTCGAACCGGGAATCCCTAGCGCTGAGAGGAGAACATGCTAAACCAAGCCACCTAAATATAACATCCATCCATTATCTTCCGCTTTATCCTCTATTAGGGTTGCGGGAGGGGGGGGGGGGTTCCCCATGTCCATCCAGGTGAGAACGTTTCGGGTGCTGGGCAGATAGACCCAGGACAGGGGGGCAATCTATCACTGAACACACGCTCACTCACTCACACACACACACTATATATGGGGCAATTTGGAGAACTCAATTGACCTTGATCCATGTCTTTGGACTGTGGGAGGAAACCGGAGAACCCGGAGGAACCCCACACGGACACGGGGAGGACATGCAAACTCCACCCAGATGGGGATTCGAACCGGGAATCCCTAGCGCTGAGAGGAGAACGTGCCAAACCACTAAGCCACCGTGCCGCCCCCGGTTGCCATGCGCAGCCAATTACGCCCTCTAGAGGGGCGCATTCCTCTAGAGATTGTACCGCCAATGTCCCTTATATACATCTAAATTAGCCTCAGGTGCATCCACCGGTGGGGCAACTAACCGTGGGGCACTTGAGGCCAATTATGGCAGCAAAGCTGGCAGTGTGCGCCCTCTGCTGCCAAAAGAGGGGGAGGGATTCGTCAACGAAGAAGCGCTCATATGAGGCCCACACACTCCGGTGCCCTTTGCATGTCCTCCCCGTGTCCGTGTGGGTCTCCTCCGGGTTCTCCGGTTTCCTCCCACAGTCCAAAAACATGGATCAATTGAGTTCTCCAAATTGCCCCATATAGAGTGTGTGTGTGAGTAAGTGTGTGTCCAGTGATAGATTGCCCCCTGTCCTGGGTGTATTGGCATGTTCTCCTCTCAGCACTAGGGATTTCCGGTTCGAATCCCAATCTGGGTGGAGTTTCCATGTCTTCCCCGTGTCCGCGTGGGTTTCTTCCGGGTTCTCCGGTTTCCTCCCACAGTCCAAAAACATGGATTAAGGTCACTAGGGTCCTCCAAATTGCCCCATATAGAGTGAGTGTGTGTCCAGTGATAGATTGCCCCCTGTCCTGGGTGTATTGGCATGTTCTCCTCTCAGCACTAGGGATTCCCGGTCCGAATCCCAATCTGGGTGGAGTTTGCATGTTCTCCCCATGTCCACGTGGGTTTCCTCCGGGTTCTCCGGTTTCCTCCCACAGTCCAAAAACATGGATCAAGGTCAACTGAATTTTCCAAATTGCCCCATATAGTCTGTGTCTGCGTGTGAGTGTGTGTGTGTCTAGTGATAGATTGCCCCCCTGTCCTGGGGGTATCTGCCCAGCGCCCGAAACGTTCCCCCCCCCCCCCACGACCCTAATAGAGGATAAAGCAGAAGACAATGGATGGATGGATTAAAGGTTAGGGTGGCATGGTGGCTTAGTGGTTTGGCATGTTCTCCTCTCAGCGCTGGGGATTTCCGGTTCGAATCCCCATCTGGGTGGAGTTTGCATGTCCTCGCCGTGTCCACGTGGGTTTCTTCCGGGTTCTCCGGTTTCCTCCCACAGTCCAAAAACATGGATCAAGGTCAATTGAATTCTCCAAATTGCCCCATATAGTGTGTGTTTACGTGTGTGTGTGTGTCTAGTGATAGATTGCCCCCCTGTCCTGGGGGTATCTGCCCAGCGCCCGAAACGTCCCCCCCCCCCCCCACGACCCTAATAGAGGATAAAGCATAAGATAATGGATGGATGGATTAAAGGTTAGGGTGGCATGGTGGCTTAGTGGTTTGGCATGTTCTCCTCTCAGTGCTACGGATTTCCGGTTCGAATCCCAATCTGGGTGGAGTTTCCATGTCCTCCCCGTGTCCGCGTGGGTTTCTTCCGGGTTCTCCGATTTCCTCCCACAGTCCAAAAACATGGATTAATGTCACTAGGGTCTTCCAAATTGCCCCATATAGAGTGAGTGTGTGCCCAGTGACAGATTGCCCCCCTGTCCTGGGTGTATCTGCCCCGAAAAATCGATTCAGAATCGAATCGTGACTCGAAAATCAGAATCGAATGGATCGGCCAGACACTGAGAGATTCTCCCCCCGTAGTTAAGACATTTAAAGAAGCTTTCTAAACGTCCTCTGTCGTCCCCCGCGCGTCCACCCCACCCTCCGCCATGACTGAGACATTGTCTCATGAGACACCTATTTAGAACAGAACGAACTTCAGACTCTGTTCCTCTTCCAAAGTTCCCGATTCAGATTTAAAAGGTTCTGGAAAAAGTGCCATCACGCGTCCTCTGTCTGCCGTGAGTGAGGCGCTGCCCCCTTCCTCGAACCCACTTCCTCATCCGAGTCTGTTCCTCAGCGCGACCTGCGTTCACACGTTCCACGGCCCTCGCACGCCCGTCTCTATAGACGTGCAGGCTTTGTTCCAGGAGCACGGCGTAGCACCTCGAGGTCCTCCACCCTTTTGCCTGCAGGCAATGCCAGTGGTTCTGTCTGTTTGTTCGGTCTCACCTCAGCTGTGATGACCGCTTGTGTTCTTTAAGGTTCTCCTCACGCGCCTCCAGGTGGAGAACTAAGCGCTGGGATGGAGGTCACTTATCAGATCAGGCTTGTATTCAATGTGAGGAACTTTTGGTTGAAATGTAAACATCTGACCAGCATTCCTGCTTTACATGAACAACCTGTTTTTAGAATCATGGGTGTTCCAGGGCTGGGTGGTGGACGGGCTTTTGTTCAGCTTTGTGTGTGTGTGTGTGTGTGTGTGTGTGTGTGTGTGTGTGTGTGTGTGTAGAATGTGCGTGTGCATTCTAAGCAGCGCTGTAACACTGATGGTGATGATACTACTGACTTGTGTTCTCATTTGAAAGTGACGTCTACTAAATGATGTTGATAGTGATAGTGATGGTGATATTGATAGTGGTGATAGTGATGGTGGTGATGATGATGATGGTGATGGTGATATTGATAGCGATGATGATGGTGATAATGATGGTGATAGTGATGATGATGGTGATAATGATGGTGATAGTGATGGTGGTGATGATGATGATGGTGGTGGTGATGGTGATATTGATAGTGATGATGATGGTGATAATGATGGTGATAGTGATAGTGATAGTGATGGTGATATTGATAGTGGTGATAGTGATGGTGGTGATGATGATGATGGTGATGGTGATGGTGATATTGATAGCGATGATGATGGTGATAATGATGGTGATAGTGATAGTGATGGTGATATTGATAGTGGTGATAGTGATGGTGGTGATGATGATGATGGTGATGGTGATGGTGATATTGATAGCGATGATGATGGTGATAATGATGGTGATAGTGATGGTGGTGATGTGATATTGATGTGGTGATGGTGATATTGATAGTGATGATGATGGTGATAATGATGGTGATAGTGATAGTGATGGTGATATTGATAGTGGTGATAGTGATGGTGGTGATGATGATGATGGTGATGGTGATGGTGATATTGATAGCGATGATGATGGTGATAATGATGGTGATAGTGATGGTGGTGATGATGATGATGGTGGTGGTGATGGTGATATTGATAGTGATGATGATGGTGGTGGTGGTGATGATGATGGTGGTGGTGGTCACCACCACCATTACCATCATCACCATCACCATCACCACCCACCACCATCACCATCACCATCACCACCAAATTTGGTTGGGTTGGGTTTGGTTTTGATTGGTTTGTTTTGGTTGTTTTAGGTTGGGTTGGATTGGTTGGATTGGGTTTGGTTTGGTTTAGATTGGCTTGTTTTGGTTGGTTTGGGTTGAGTTGGGTTTGGTTTGGTTTGGATTGGTTTGTTTTGGTTGGTTTGGGTTGAGTTGGGTTGTTTTGGTTGGTTTGTTTTGGGTTGAGTTGGGTTTGCTTTGGTTGGTTTGGGTTGAGTTGGGTTTGTTTTGTTTTGTTTTGGTTGGTTTGGGTTGAGTTGGGTTTGTTTTGGTTGGTTTGGGTTGAGTTGGGTTGGGTTTGGTTTGTATTGGTTGAGTTGGATTCAGTGTGCTTTTGATTGGTTTGTTTTGGTTGAGTTGGGTTGAGTTTGGTTTTCATTGGTTTGTTTACCTTGGGTTGGGTTTGTTTTGGTTTGTTTTGGTTGAATTGGGTTGAGTTTGGTTTTCATTGGTTTGTTTACCTTGGGATTGGTTGGGTTGGGTTTGGTTTGTTATGATTGGGTTGGGTTTGGTTTGGTTGGGTTTGGTTTGGTTGGGTTTTTGGTTGGGTTTGGTTTGGTTGGGTTTGGTTGCTGCTCCTAGTTGTAATTCAGAGGTTTGTGGTCTGATTCTGAAACCGTGATCGTCACCTCTGTACTGTTTTCTGAACGAGCCACATCCAAAGCACACACAGGCACTTCCCCTTTAAGACAGAAGTTCCTGATCTTGATTTTGGGTGTGGGTGGCGTCTGATCAGTTTGACTCCATCTTTGTTTTCTTTCTGATGTAAATGAGACTCTGTTTATACAGATCATATTAAAACATCTCTGTTCAGAGTCCTCATCCTAAAATCATAACGGCCCTAAAGCTTTTCTCTAAAGCCCCCGGGAGGAACCTCCCGTCATATACATCACCTTACAGACCCACAATGCACTGCTCTTTAAAGGTCCCCTTACAGATTGTCTCCAGGATTCACATCATTATTCAGGCAGGGTCAATTTCAGCTGGTGGAGGTGTGGTGGAGTCGGGGTGTGGTGGGGGTTGGGTGAATGTGTGCGTGGTGGATGCATGATGGATGCCTGGTGGAGGTATGTTGGATGGATGTGTGATGGAGGTGTGATGGATTTGTGGTGGAGTTTAGATGGATGTGTGGTGGATGTGTGGTGGATGTGTGGTTGAAGTTGGGTGGATGTGTGGTTTAATTGGGTGGATGTTTAGTGGATATGTAGTGTATGTGTGGTGGATGTGTGGTGAATGTGTGTTGGATGTATGGTTTAAATTGGGTGGATGTGTGGTTGATGTTTGGTTGATGTTTGGTGGATGTTTGGTTGATGTTTGGTGGATGTTGGGTGGATGTGTGGTAGATGTGTGGTGGATTTTGGGTGGATGTGCAGTACATGTGTTGTGGATTTTGCGTGGATGTGTGGTAGATGTTGGCTGGATGTGTGGTAGATGTTGGCTAGATGTGTGGTAGATGTTGAGTAGATGTGTGGTAGATGTTGGGTGGATGTGCGGTTGATGTTGGGTGGATGTGTGGTAGATGTGTGGTTGATGTTGAGTAGATGTGTGGTTAGATGTTGGGTGGATGTGCGGTTGATGTTGGGTTGATGTTGAGTAGATGTTGGGTAGATGTGCGGTTAATGTTGGCTGGATGTTGAGTAGATGTTGGGTGGATGTGCGGTTGATGTTGGGTGGATGTGTGGTAGATGTGTGGTTGATGTTGGGTGGATGTGTGGTAGATGTGTGGTTGATGTTGGGTAGATGTGTGGTTGATGTTGGGTAGATGTGTGGTTGATGTTGGGTTGATGTTGAGTAGATGTTGGGTGGATGTGTGGTAGATGTGTGGTTGATGTTGAGTAGATGTTGGGTAGATGTGCGGTTAATGTTGGCTGGATGTTGAGTAGATGTTGGGTGGATGTGCGGTTGATGTTGTGTGGATGTTGAGTAGATGTTGGGTAGATGTGCGGTTGATGTTGGGTAGATGTTGAGTAGATGTTGGGTGGATGTTGGGTGGATGTGCGGTTGATGTTGATGGTGAACACAGTGTGGCGGTGTGCGGTTCTCCCTCATCCTTCACGTTCTGAAGTTCCCGTCTCGGTTAACCGTGTGACATCCATCAGCTCCGGCTCCGTGATCCCAAACGCATCATTCGGATTGAGATCCAATCAGGATTCCGAAGGCGATCATGTGACCGCGGCGCATCGTTAGCCGACTCGTTAAGCGACTCGTTAAGCGACTCGTTAAGCGACTCGTTAAGCGACTCGTTAAGCGACTCGTTAAGCGACTCGTTAAGCGACTCGTTAAGCGACCCGAAGCCCTTTAAAGGCCGAAGTCCTGAGTTTTAGGGAAGCGGTGTCAGGAGGGGGGGGGGAACCAGACGACTGACCGTGATACCGAAACAGACCCAGCTATTTCCTGTGCCACACACACACACTCACACACACACACTCACACACACACACTCTCACACACACACACACACACACACACACACACACACACCATATAAGGTCATGGAATTTGCATTAGGCAGCTGACAGACTGTATGGACTGATGCAGAGGCTACAGCACTGATTTTTATTTTTTTGGAATTATTTTGTGCTCACGGTAACTTTAAACATCAGAGGAAAACAAAAAAAAACAAAAAAAACCCCAAAAACTTTATAATTAAAAAATAAAAAAAATTAAAATTAAAAAGTAAAATGATATATTATATATTCAGACATCATTCGATGAGATCGCTGTTCTGATGATCCGTGTTTTATTCTTTTTTTATTAGTTTTTTTTTTTATCCGTATTCCCCCCCCCCCCCCCCCCCGCTCAGGGCCTGCGTTTTGTGCCGCCGTGTTGCTTGGTAGCAGTCTGTAGCTGCGCAGCCGGTCGTCCCGTTCTAAAGGCCGGCGTCTGTTTTTAAACCCAGCAGAGAGGCGATTTTTGGAACATGACGCCATGTGTTTTGAAGGCGGTGCGCGCCGGACCCATTATCACGTTCTGGAAATAGTGGCAGCGCTCATGGGCGCAGCGCCGGAGCCCCGCCGTACTGTTGTTTTTTTTTTGTTTTTTTTTTTCTTCAGCCTATCCCTTTCCCAACAGAGCATTATCATTCCCAAATAAGCACAAAGGGAAGCTCATTAAAGCCGGGAACATGAATGGACGCCGCCGCCGCCGCAGCTTTCCCTGCCTGATGCGTTTACACTAATGATGCCGCGAAAGGAAAAAAAAAGGGAAAAAATTTGCAGAGGGAGGTTTTTAAAATGAATTTTCCGTTTTATTGCATACGATCAAAAAGCTAAATATAGTTTGTAAATGTAACGAAATCTCATTTATTTTAATGTAAGAAAATCGCAGTACGGATTAAATTACAGAATAAAAATGAAAAGAAAAGAAAAAAATATTTTGGGAATTTAATTTCCCCTTCTGACTTTCAGCCTTTGTGGGTTCGAACCACAAATCGTGGGTTCGAATCGCATCTATGCTGTCACCCAAGTCATCGACACGAAAACCACACTGTCACCCACACCATCCACCAAATAAATTTTTATTATATATATATATATATTCATTTATTCATTCATCATCTTCCGCTTTATCCTCTATTAGGGTCGCGGTGGGGTTCCCCATGCCCATCCATGGGAGAACGTCTCGGGCGCTGGGCAGATACACCCAGGACAGGGGGGCAATCTATCACTGGACACTCACTCACTCACACAGACACAATCTAAATGGGGCAATTTAGAGAACTCATTTAATTTGATCCATGTTTTTGGACTGTGGGAGGAAACCGGAGAACCCGGAGGAAACCCACACGGACACGGGGAGAACATGGAAACTCCACCCAGATGGGGATTCGAACCGGGAATGCCTAGTGCTGAGAGGCGAACATGCCAAACCACTAAGCCACCGTGCCGCCCTATATATATATATATATATATATATATATATATATATATATATTTTTTTTTTTTTTTTTTTTTTTTTTTTTTGGTGGGTGGCATGGTGGTTTAGTGGTTTAGCATGTTCTCCTCTCAGCGCTAGGGATTCCCGGTTCGAATCCCCATCTGGGTGGAGTTTCCATGTCCTCCCCGTGTCCGCATGGGTTTCCTCCGGGTTCTCCGGTTTCCTCCCACAGTCCAAAAACATGGATCAAGTCAATTCAATTCTCCAAATTGCCCCATATAGAGTGTGTGTGTGTGTCTGTCCAGTGATAGATTGTCCCCCTGTCCTGGGTGTATCTGCCCAGCGCCCGAAACGTTCTCCCCTGGATGGGCCATGCGGACACGGGGAGGACATGGAAACTCCACCCAGATGGGGAATCGAATTGGGAACCCCTAGAGCTGAGAGGAGAACATGCCAAACCACTAAGCCACCGTGCCGCCCCCACTATTATCATTCATTCATTTATTATCTTCCGGGGGGGGGGGGTTCTCCATGCCCATCCAGGGGAGAACGTTTTGGGCGCCGGGCAGATACACCCAGGACAGGGGGGCAATCTATCACTGTACACTCTCACTCACTTACACAGATACACTCTATATGGGGCAATTTGGAGAATTCAGTTGACTTGATCCATGTTTTTAGACTATGGGAGGAAACCCACGTGGACACGGGGAGGACATGCAAACTCCACCCAGATGGGGATTCCAACTTGAATCCCCATCGCTGAGAGGAGAACATGCCAAAGCACTAAGCCACCCACTATTATAATGATATTGCCTCCTTAAACACGTTCGTTTGGCATCAATTAATTCATCCGCTCATCATCGTTTGCGTCGTCCTCCACTGGGGTTGCAGGTGGGAGGGGGGTTGGGCGGTTCAGGGGGTCTATGGGGACAATTTTGAGCTGCCGATTCACCTTGAATCGATGTTTTTGTCACCGTGAGTGTGAATTAGGGATGTAGCGAGCTGAGTAATTTCACTTCCCTAAATTTACACCCGTCGGATTCTTTTGGGTGAACTTCCCGATTCGATTCGGAGTCGAGTGCTAATTTTAGATTCGAATAAGGACATGACTCTTTAAAGTCCTCGAACCCTGGAATACTCAGCAGACTGATGCTTAGCGTCATCGTGTTCTATTGTGTTGTTGAGCTGACTCTGGAGTGGGTCTGCAGGACGTTTGGCTCCGCCCTCCAGGAGAACCCTCCCGTGATGTCAGAGCCGTCTCGGTGTCCCGCCGTGTCCATGTGTTTACATTACGTTACATTTAATCATCCAGGGGAGAACGTTTCGGGCGCTGGGTAGATACACGCAACCATCGCAGGGCACACACTCACACACACACACACACTCTAAATGGGGCAATTTGGAGAACTCAATTGACCTTGAATCCATGTTTTTTGGACTGTGGGAGGAAACCGGAGAACCCGGAGGAAACCCACGCGGACACGGGGAGGACATGCAAACTCCACCCAGATTGGGATTCGAACCGGGAATCCCTAGAGCTGAGAGGAGAACATGCCAAACCACCAAGCTACTGTGCCATCCATCCATCCATTATCTTCCACTGTATCCTCTATTAGGGTCAGGGGGGGGTTCCCCATGCCCATCCAGGGGAGAACGTTTCGGGTGTTGGGCAGATACACCCAGGACAGGGGGGCAATCTATCACTGGACACACACTCACACACACACACACACACACTCTAAATGGGGCAATTTGGAGAACTCAATTGACCTTGATCCATGTTTTTGGACTGTGGGAGGAAACCGGAGAACCCGGAGGAAACCCACGCAGACACGGGGAGGACATGCAAATTCCACCCAGATTGGGATTCGAACTGGGAATCCCTAGTGCTGAGAGGAGAACATGCCAAACCACTAAGCCACCGTGCCATCCATCCATCCATTATCTTCAGCTTTATCCTCTATTAGGGTCGCGGGGGGGGGGGGGGGGGGGGGGGGGGGGTTCCCATGCTCATCCAGGGTAGAACGTTTCGGGCGCTGGGCAGATACACCCAGGACAGGGGGGCAATCTATCACTGAAAACACACTCACTTACACAGACACACTCTATATGGGGCAATTTGGAGAACTCAGGTGACTTGATCAAAGTTTTTGGACTGTGGGAGGAAACCCACGCGGACACGGGGAGGACATGCAAACTCCACCCAGATGGGGATTCGAACCGGGAATCTCTAGTGCTGAGAGGAGAACATGCCAAACCACTAAGCCACCGTGCCACCTCCAGTCTGTAATAAAGACATTTGTCTCGACGTCCGTCTGTACATTTGTATTTAGTTGCCCTTTGCTGCCACTAGAGGGCTCCTCTATGGTGAGAGTTGGTTGGTGGTAAACAATACAAAGTAAAGGTTGGCACCACGGTGAGGTTGCCCCACCAGACGACATTCATCTCTAGAGCGTAGTGAACGAGTCGCAGTGTGTTTTGTAAATCTAGAGTGAAGGTACGAGGGGCCAGATCCAGAGACGCTCCTGTAGATCAGACATGCTGACCCCGCCCCCATCCGCCGGCCAATGTCCATTAATTACCCAGGACTAATTATCAGAAGGTCCGTTAATACCCCCCTCGGTGTTATTAAAGGGTTTATAGCGCCGTTACGATGTCCCGTTTGTTGACTCTGTGAGAAGGACGTCCCCACGACGTCCCGAGGTGACCGCAGTTCGTCTGGACCCGAGCGCCGAGGTCACGACCTGTCCCGGTTCTATGCAGGAGCGTTCCGCGTGACGTGTCCTGATGTCTTTTCCATGCGCTCCGACCTGCGCGCCGTCACATGGTTCCACATGTGCAGCCCCGCTTTCCCAGCATCTGGAAAAAGACGAGCGGAGACAAAAACACGGCGGAGACGAAAACACGGCGGAGACGAAAACAGGGCGGAGACAAAAACAGGGCGGAGACAAAAACAGGGCGGAGACGAAAACAGGGCGGAGACGAAAACACGGCGGAGACAAAAACAGGGCGGAGACAAAAACAGGGCGGAGACAAAAACAGGGCGGAGACAAAAACACGGCGGAGACAAAAACACGGCGGAGACGAAAACACGGCGGAGACGAAAAACACGGCGGAGACAAAAACACGGCGGAGACAAAAAACACGTCGGAGACAAAAACAGGGCGGAGACAAAAAAACGTCGGAGACAAAAACAGGGCGGAGACAAAAAAACGGCGGAGACAAAAACAGGGCGGAGACAAAAACACGGCGGAGACAAAAAAACGGCGGAGACAAAAACAGGGCGGAGACAAAAAAAACAGGGCGGAGACAAAAACAGGGCGGAGACAAAAACAGGGCGGAGACAAAAACACGGCGGAGACAAAAACAGGGCGGAGACAAAAACACGGCGGAGACAAAAACAGGGCGGAGACAAAAAAACAGGGCGGAGACAAAAACACGGCGGAGACAAAAACAGGGCGGAGACAAAAACACGGCGGAGACAAAAAAACGGCGGAGACAAAAACAGGGCGGAGACAAAAAACACGGCGGAGACAAAAACACGGGCGGAGACAAAAACAGGGCGGAGACAAAAACAGGGCGGAGACAAAAACACGGCGGAGACAAAAACAGGGCGGAGACAAAAACAGGGCGGGAGCGGAGACAAAAACAGGGCGGAGACAAAAAACAGACAAAAAACAGGGCGGAGACAAAAACACGGCGGAGACAAAAACAGGGCGGAGACAAAAACAGGG
>JAFMOC010000891.1:45000-66310 GCA_019802505.1 Corydoras sp. C115 | reverse complement strand
TGACGGAACCCCCGAGGCGGGGGAAATTATTAGGGTTTGTGGGAGGGTGTTAAAAGGGGAAATTTCGGGCCAAAAAATGGCCTTGTTTGGTGTTTTTTTTCTCTGTCCACCCAAAACGGGGATTGCCCCTGATCCATTTGGTACTAGCACAACACTATAACACAACACCCCACCAAATGCCAGGGAGGGAACATTTCCCCCCTGGGGGAAAGGGGGAACCCTCCTAAACCCTATAAAACATAAAAGGGGGGAAGATAAGGGTTTGGAATGGTGCTTTGATGGATGGTATACAAATATAATATTAAAAATTATTTAAATAATAAATATATAAAATATAATATAATATTAATATTTAATATATATATAATTATATATTTTAAAATAAAAATAAAATAAAGTGGTTTGGGCAAAAGTATTTTTATACCCCTTTGAACCTTTCCAAATTTTGGGTCAAATTCCCAACCACAAACTAAATAAAATTTCACGGGTTTTTAAATGTAAAAAGACCAACCAAATGGTAAACCAATTGTGAGTGGAAGAAAATTACTAAATAAACCCTTTTTTTTAAAAAAAAAAAAACAAAAAGTGCGGGGTGCAAAAGTATTAGTTGGTTTAAGAGAATTATTGGGGAGCAAACAGCCTCATGAAGTCCAAAGACATCACCACAGAACAGGTTAGGAATATGGGTTTTGGTAGAAGTCTAAACGCATGGCTTAGGGTATAAAAAAGATTTCCAAATCTGTTGAACATCTCACGGAGCACTGATTCAATCCAATCATCCGGAAAGGGACAAAGAGAGTTATGGCCCCACCACAGGACAACCTGCCAAAGACAAATCAGGCGTCCACCATAAGATACTTACAGGCCGAACAAGAAGATCACTGATCAGAGAGGCAGCCAATGAGGCCACTGGAGACTCTAGGATGAATGATGCAGAGAGCCACAGCTCAGGTGGGGGAAACTGTCCACCAGGACAACAATTGACTCGTGCGTGCACTTACACAAATGTGGTCCACTTTATGGAAAGAGTAGGCAAAGGAGGAAGCCATTGTTAAAAGAAAAACCATAAGAAGTCCCCGTTTTTTTTGCAGTTTTGCCAGAAGCCATGTTTTTTTGAGGACACAGCAAAACATGTGGAAGAAGGTGCTTTGGTCAGACGAGACCAAAATTGAACTTTTTGGCCACAATGCAAAAGTAAAGCTTTTAATTGGACTTAATCTGAGTCTTTATTTAGGAACTGAGACGGTCCGATCGCCACGAGGACAATTCATACAGCGTGGGATATGCATGTGTTCAAGGGCACGTGAGTGTTTATGTTAGAAGCGGCAGACTGGACTAAAGACCCGTGTTGTTTTTAGATAAAGTGATTTGCTGAGTAATAGTGCCTCTAAGCCCTGAGACATTAAAAGCGCATTTGGTTTACGTGTGACCATGTCACAGTCACCATAACATAGCACTGAGCTCATACAACCCCCCCTCTCCCCGTCCTTCTCCTGCTGCTTAAAATCGCCTCTCAATGCTTTAATCAGACCCCAAAGAGCGAGTTCTCGCAATCTTAATAATGTAGCTGTGATTCGGTATGTTGAAGTTCTTTGTTCTTATGATGATCCAATCTTATGGATTATTATTTAAAACATAATACTGTTGCCGGGCGGCACGGTGGCTTAGTGGTTAGCATGTACTTCTCTCAGCACTAGGGATTCTCGGTTCCACCCCATCTGGATGCAGTTTGCATGTTCTCCCCGTGTCCGCGTGGGTTTCCCCTATGTTCTCTGGTTTCCTCCCACAGTCCAAAAACATGGATAAAGGTCAATTGAATTCTCCAAATTGCCCCATATACAGTGTGTTTGTATGAGTGTGTGTGCCCAGCGATGGATTGGCACCCTGTCCTGGGTGTATCTGCCCAGGGCCTGAAACGTTCTCCCCTGGATGGGCATGGGGAACCCCCCACGACCCTAATAGGGGTGGAAGATAATGGATGGATGGATACAGTTGCCTTATATTGTTGTTCAATTCGAAACCATATTTTTGTTACTGTGCATAAAAAGGTAAAGGATTAAATCAAAGTTTGTAATATTTTTATTTGTTATGAGGATGAGGCTTTTTTATTATTAGTATCACCTCTATATTAGCTTCATCTGTTTGTCTGTCTGTCTATTTTACCCACTTCCCGTTATCCGATTAAGCTGAAACTATGCACTATTGTTCATAGTCGATGACAACACATGAATCAATTAAAAAATAATAATTAATTTAACCAATTCCTTGGTTAAAAACCAATTAATTAACATTACCTTGAATCCATTTTTTTGGACTATGGGAGGAAACCTGAGAACCCGGAAAAACCCATACCCCAGGATTCCCCAGTGCTGAGAGGCAAACATGCTAACCACTAAGCCACCGTGCCGCCCCAATCATCCATCCATCCATCCATTCATCCATCCATTATCTTCCGCTTTATCCTCTATTAGGTTCGCAGGGGGGTTCCCCATGCCCATCCGGGGAGAACATTTTGGGCGCTGGGCAGATACACCCAGGACAGGACGCCAATCAATTGCTGGGCACATTCACTCACACAGACACACACTCAGACAGTGGCTTAGTGTTTAGCATGTTCTCCTCTCAGCACTAGGGATTCCTGATTCACCCAATCAGGGTGGAGTTTCCATGTTCTCCCCGTGTCCGCGTGGGTTTCCTCCGTGTTCTCTGTTTCCTCCAACAGTCCAAAAACATGGATCAAGTCAATTGTATTCTCCAAATTGCCCCATATAGAGTGTGTCTGTGTGAGTGAGTGTGTTCCCAGTGATAGATTGGCGTCCTGTGCTGGGTGTGTCTGCCCAGCGCCCGAAACGTTCTCCCCTTGAAGGGCATGGGGAACCCCCCTGCGACCCTAGTTGAGGATAAAGCAGAAGATAATGGATGGATGGATGGATGGATGGATGATCGGGGCGGCACGGTGGCTTAGTGGTTAGCATGTTTGCCTCTCAGCACTGGGGAATCCTGGGGTATGGGTTTTTCCGGGTTCTCCGGTTTCCTCCCATAGTCCAAAAAAATGGATTCAAGGTAAATTGAATGCCCTAAATATGCCCCATATAGTGTGTGTCTGTGGGAGTGAGTGTGCCCAGCGATGGATTGGCACCCTGTCTTTGTCCAGTGGAACCCCCCTCCCCCCGATCAACAGTTATACTGAGCATTCTCATTATAATGAGAACAACATTAACCCTAAGCTGCTGTAAACTGTCGATTCAAATACAAAAAGAATAAATTTTAAAAAATAGAAAACGCAGTAATTCTCATGACCTTGACAAGTTAGCGGCAAAAGTTCGTGGACATGTCCTTTTAGTTTTAGCACCAGGTTCAGATTTAATGGGAAAATGTGAGTCTACAAGAACCGGTTGACAAGAACAGGAAGGAAAAGACGTATGAGTGGAGTTAAAAACTAGAGCATGACTATTCCGACAGGAAGCCTGGCACAGGTCCGGCACGGCTGGAGAAGATCTCTCTCTCTTACGCACACACCGCAGTGCTGTATCTCCAAATCTCCACCTCCGCAGCCGGCCGCTTATCAGAGGAAAAATATGTATCAGTGGAAACCCTGACTGACCTCAGTCTGACCCTGGAACCGAGACGTGAGCACTATGAGTTGAGGGAACCCCCTATAGGACCGGGTCAGCATCTGTACCTGGGTGTGAGGATACCAAGAGACATTACATATCTTTCAAACTGGGGTGGCACGGTGGCTTAGTGGTTAGCATGTTCTCCTCTCAGTTTCAATGTTCTCCCCTTGTCCATGTGGGGTCTCTGGTTTCCTCCCACAGTCCAAAAACATGGATCAAGGTCAATTGAGTTCTCCAAATTGCCCCATATAGAGTGTGTGTGTGCCCAGTGATAGATTGGCGTCCTGTCCTGGGTGTATTTACCCAGCGCCCAAAACATTCTCCCCTGGATGGGCATGGGGAACCCCCCCGTGACAAAAATATAGGATAAAGCGGAAGATAATGGATGAATGGAAGAAAAGCAAGAGCATCTGCTGCTCCTACAATTTCTACAGCATAATCCAGTGCAGAGGATCCTTGTTTTTGTATTTCTTATTTTATCTTTGTAGCAAAAGCTACAAAAAAATTCAAGAGAGTCACTATATGCTTATAAATGTTTATTTTCAATAATATGGTTTTATTCAGGGCAGCACGGTGTCTTTAGCATGTTCTCCTTTCATGTTTAGCATGTTCTCCTTTCAGCGCTAGGGATTCCCGGTTTGAATCCCCATCTGGGTGGAGTTTCCATGTTCTCCCCGTGTCCGTGTGGGTTTCCTCAGGGTTCTCCGGTTTCCTCCCACAGTCCAAAAACATGGATCAAGCTCAAATGAATTTCTTGCCACTGTCTCTTCGGCTTGCTCTTTGAGGTTTTAAAGGCTTATAACACTGTAAAGTTGCTTTGTGACAATGTTCTGTTGTAAAAAGCGCTATATAAATAACTTGAACTTGAACTCTATATTTCCAAAATACAAACAACTACTTCCCTACATTCTAGTGATGAATGTCACCTGGTGGTTAGACCTCACCATGGTGTGAATTCTCACATGTAGCGTTCACCACTGCAAAATGGTGGAACCATCTTCCCAACTCTAGGACTCAATTGGCATCTTTAAGAAACAAACACACACAACTACCCTTCACAAACACTGCGGGATCGGATAATGATCAGCTTCAATAATTCTACACTGTAGTTTCTCCTACACCCACTCAAAAGCGTCTGCTTAAAGTAGATTTAAAACTAAATGTAAACGTGAGCGGTGGCACGGTGGCTTAGTGGTTAGCATGTTCTTCTCTCAGTGCTAGGGATTCCCGGTTCAAATCCCCATCTGGGTGGAGTTTCCATGTTCTCCCCGTGTCCTTGTGGGTTTCCTCCAGGTTCTCTGGTTTCCTCCCACAGTCCAAAAACATGGATCAAGGTCAACTGAATTCTCCAAATTGCCCCATATAGAGTGTGTCTGTGTGAGTGAGTGTGCCCAGCGATAGATTGGCACCCTATCCTGGGTGTATCTGCCCAGCGTCCGAAATCATTGTCCCCTGGATGGACATGGGGAACCCCCTGACTTCGATAAACAAAAGCAGCTAACATTTATTAGGCTAATAAGTCACTTAAAATCCATGACTCGTCTTTATTTCCATACAGCCACCACTCAACACAGTTCAAGTGTTCCTTGAACTGTATTGTACACCCCTGCCAAAAAAAAGTAGCACTCTCCAGGATTTCTTGGGATAACCATTGATATGGCATTGTTACAACAATCTTGTAAAGTTTCCCAGCCGAAGTTTTTTTAAAACAATATCATGTAATGATAGAAAGAACGTGCTTCTTCTTTTGCACTGGCAACATATTTTTTTTTTTAGCTTCCAGCAACTTGACAGTTTCTTTGCTTTCCTTGACATCAGTCTCCATATTTCAGTCCTGAAGACTATGTTAGTAGCTGCATCCAATACAAGAATCTCGAAAGATTTAAACCAAAAACCAGCCATCCATTATCTTCCGCTTTATCCTCTATTAGGGTCACGGTGGGGTTCCACATGCCCATCCAGGGGAGAACGTTTCGGGCGCTGAGCAGATACACCCAGGACAGGGCAGAATTCAGGATAATTCAATTGACCTTGATCCATGTTTTTGGACTGTGGGAGGAAACCCACACGGACACGGGGAGAACATGGAAACTCCACCCAGATTGGGATTCAAACCAGGAATCCCTAGTGCTGAGAGGAGAACATACTAACCACTAAGCCACCGTGCCACCTAAACCAAAAAACATTTTATATAAAAAACAAACTACACAGGTGTCAGAAAAGCAGACAGAGATGAGCCTGGGTGAAGAAAAAAATGTGTGTGTGTGTGTGTGTGTGTGTGTGTGTGTGGGGGGGGGGGGTTACTCTGTCTCCAACTTGTTCTGCCCGCTGGTTTCAGGCACCTGCTCTCCACTGTGTAAACACTTGCATGGCACTAAAGAACCTCTCGTCTTCCAGTTTCCTCTCAATTCCGGCAATTTATGGGGCTTCCCCGTTCCTTGCTGCAATAACCCACACCCCTGTGATCTTCCGCCCCGACATGATGACTGCAGCTTCCCTGGGTCCAGCCAACGCTCCACAACGCAGCAGATCTGTGGGCCAGGGTTGTGCATCTCCGCTGAACATGCCCGCAGGTGCCTTTATTGGCCACGTGTCCTCAATATCACTCGGGTTTTGGCACTGCTGTGACACGACAGGGAGCAATGAGGATGGGAGAGGATTTCCCGGATTTCCCTGGAGCTTTCCCGGAAGCAACAAGGAACGGAGATAGGATTGCTCAGGCATTTATTTAACATTATATTAAAACATTTCAAATGCAACTGCTGGCTGGTGAATGTGCCATCGCCTCACATTCCTGTGCCTCCCAATCTCACTCTCCATGGTGTTCCAGCTTATAATGGCTATATACATGTTTATACACATACATACACACATACACATGTGTATAAATATGTGTATAAATATGTGTATGTATATATATATATATATATATATATATATATATATATATATATATATATATATACATACACACACACATACACATGTGTATAAATATGTATATATATATATATATATATATATATATATATATATATATATATATATACACATACACACACACATATAAATAGATATTTAAATCTGAATTTGCCAGAACACACACACAATTTATGTATATGTGTATAGGGGAGAACATCTCGGGCGCTGGGCAGATACACCCAGGACAGGGCGCCAATTTATCGCTGGGCACACTCACTCACACACACACATTCTATATGGGGCAATTTGGAGAATTCACTTGACTTGATCCATGTTTTTGGACTGTGGGAGGAAACCGGAGAACCTAAAGGAAACCCAAGCAGACACGGGGAGAACATGGAAACTCCACCCAGATGGGGATTCGAACCGGAAATCCCTAGCGCTGAGAGGAGAACATGCTAACCACTAAGCCAACTTGACGCCCTATCTATCTATCTATCTATCTATCTATATATATATATCTATATATATATATATATATATATATATATATATATATATATATATATATATATAATATATATATATAAAAAGATAGATATTTATATATTTAAATCTGATTGGCTGAACCAGCTGTCACATGATTGACAATAACACACACCTCTGACCGCTTTTCTTTCGTATCAATGTGTGCAATACAATACATTATTTTTAAACGTACTACGTACTATTAATAGAAATACAGATTAATTTAAACAGCGAGCCATTTCCCGATCTGATTTAATGCGTTATCACGGGGCTTAGCGATGTTCACTATAAAAACCAGACTACATTACATAGCAGCTGACCGGTTTATTAATAAATTTGTTTTAAATTAAGTGTTTTATACTTGAGGTTGTACAGTAACCTCCGCAACGTGTCGTGCCTAACAACACCTCTATAATATATATATACTGTATATTAATTCATTCATTATCTCCCGCTTTATCCTCTAGTAGGGTCGCGGTGGGTTCCCCATGCCCATCCAGGGGAGAACGTTTCGGGCGCTGGGCAGATAGACCCAGGACAGGGCGCCAATCCATCGCTGGGCACACACTCACTCACTCAAACACACACACACTATATATATATGGGGCAATTTGGAGAATTCAATTGACTTGATCCATATTTTTGGACTGGGAGGAAACCGGACAACCTGGAGGAAACCCACGAACATGGTTCGTGACATGGAGAACATGGAAACTCCACCCAGTTGGGGATTCGAGCCCATATATATGGGAATCCCTATATATATATATATATATATATATATATATATACACATACACACATCCACATGGTTAGTCACGTTCCATTCCATCAGCCAACAGTGTGCTGGGTACTGCCTCACGTTTGGAAGCTTGCACAAGCTATTGTGTGCAGTATTCATCCGCTGATAAAATAAATACTGTATTATAATTTGATTTAGTTTTTTTTTATTTATTTTTTTAAATAAGTCTGAAACCACATTTTTGATACATTTTAATTGTAATTTGTACAATTAATTGTAATAATTTTTATAAAAAAAAAAAAAAGACAATACAGTACAGCCACAATAAGTGTTTGTGTGTGTGTGTGTGTGTGTGTGTGTGTATGTATAAATAATTTGTGTGTTGTGATTTTAAGTAAAGTTTAATATCTGGGGCAAAAGAAATAGGTCATAGTATTTCGGCTATGTTTATGGTTAAGTTTATTAACAGCTTTGTTTTAAATAAAGTTGTGCAGTAACCTCCACTACGTCTTGTGCACAACAAAACCTCTTCCTGTGATTTATTCACAATAATGCACGCCCTTATTGCTTTATTTATTATATATGATAATTATCACTTAGGTCCTAATGTAAGGGGTTATAAATAAATATAAATACTGGTAGATATGAACTACTGTGGATGTTGGCGTCTGTGGTCATGTGACTTCTCTAATTAGACCTTACAACGCAAATAAAGACTGAGAAAAAGAGTGCAAGACCTCATCTTAATTAGGGATTCCTCCTGTGACGGGGAAGCCCACGTGGTTCCCGTGTCCGCGAAACCTGTAATACCCATGTGGCACTCCCGTAGTCTGGACATAAGTTTCCCACGAACTGGATAAATGGATGGCCGCGACGGATAGAAAATAAGCGAGATAAACATGGCAAGGGGAAAGCTGAGCTATTTATAAAGGCAGGCAGGAGAAAGGCGGCTTCCGCTCAGACCGGCACGCCCTGACCTTGTAAAAACATACAGGCAAATATCCAGCAGCGCAGGAGGAGTCGAAGGAGGAGATGGAGGAGGAGATGAAGGAGGAGATGGTCACACTGTCCAAGAACTATTCCTCGGGTTCCAAGAAGCAAGTCACTGCTAGACGAAGAGGCATAAATCTGAAGCGAGACGCAGCCGCCAAGACCAGCCAGCCAGAACGGCCGCTGGAAGCAGGCGAGGCCAGAGGAGGCATCGCGGGGAGTTTCCCGCAGCTCGGACTGGGAAAGTTCCGCTACATGGGGGGGAAAAAAAAGGCCTTACATGGCGTTGTAGGAGAACTTCAACACGCTGGAAAAACAATGCATCCCATGCGGGAAAGCGCTGACCCGAACGCTCCGGCCGCACATTCTGCAGCGGTCGACAGAAAGAACCATGAAGACGGATTAGTACGTAGACGGGGGAAAGCTGATAACGCCAGTCCAGAGGCCTCCTGAAAGTAAAGCCGGGGGAGAACTCCATCCTGCTGATGCTTATCAGAGCGGGTATGCCGCTGTCACTCGGTGGTTCTTCATGGTTCCCGAACTTTCGGTACCAGTTCCTGGTCTTTTTATCTGGTCTTATGTGGACTGGTTTAGTTGAAATTCACCAAAATGCACCCAAACTAAATGAAAACCTTCATTCATTCATTATGTTCCACTTAATCCTCTATTAGGGTGGGTGGGGGTCTCCATGGACAGGGTGCCAATCCATTTCTGGGCACACAATCACTATATCGGGGCAATTTGGAGGAGCCAATTAAACTTGAACACAGGGAAAACATGGAAACTCCACCCAGATTGGAATTCGAACCTGGATCCCCAGCTCTGAGAGGAGAACGTGTTAACCACTACACCTCTACACCGCCAGATTAACTTCTCATCTCATCTCATTATCTTGAGCACTCAATCCTCTACTAGGGTCTTGGGGGGGGGGAAACCTCTACTAGGGTTCCCCATGCCCATCCAGGGGAGAACGTCTCGGACGCTCACCCAGGACAGGGTGCCAATCTATCGCTGGGCACACACTCACACAAACACACTCTATATGGGGCAATTTTGGAGAATTCAAATGACCTTCATCCATGTTTTTGGACTGTGGGAGGAAACCGGAGAACCAGGAGGAGACCCACGTGGACACGGGAGAACATGGAAACTCCACCCAGATTGGGATTTGAACCGGGAATCCCTAGTGCTGAGTGGAGAACATGCTATCTAGCAAATCTTTATGATTTGAAGTGCGACATTTATGGACTTTCACTCAAACACACACAATAGGGGCAATTTAGAGCAGCTAATTTACCTTGAATCCATGTTTTTGAACTGTGAGAGTAAACCAGAGAATCCAGAGGAAATGTGGAGAACGTAAATTTACGCCAGGGTGCCGCCCCACAATAAGTTTATCTGAAGGAAATATATTAAAGGTATAAAATGACACGCACAATCGCACCATAAAGAGCCAGACGCATGAGAGAAAAAGTGCTGTGAGTGAAAGACAGACCCATTTGTGGTACAAAACCATCCCCTGTACACAGATCAAGTTGTTCTCCTGGTTAACATTCAGCCTCAGAACCTCAGATTTTCAGGTTCTTACAGTCGGGCAGAGTAGAATATTTAATGAGCATCATTAGAACCGTGTGCTGTCAACTCTCGTTCGTGTCACGGGGTTTCCCCTCGAAGAAAGGGCGGGAAACCTGGAAGTGAAGCTAATTTCCATCCTCTGCTATTCAGGACGGAGGGCGTTCCCAGTTTGTCGAAGGTAGCAAAGTGACCTAATCACGCCTGTATACGGGAGCAGACACATACAAGTGGGCGGAGTCATGATGTCACATTGCCAGTGAAAGCAAAAGTCCTCCAACTGTTGACCTTTCGCCTGGAAACGTGAGGCAGTGTACAGTAGGGGTGCTCAAAATAATCGATTGTTCAAAAGGATCGTAATTCCTTGTCCTGGTGATTCTGAATCGATTCAAAATGGCCAAGAATCGATTTTGATGTTCATTCATTCATTCATTATCTCCCGCTTTATCCTCTTTTAGGGTCGCGGTGGGGTTCCCCATGCCCATCCGGGGGAGAACGTCTCAGGCGCTGGGCAGATAGACCCAGGACAGGGCGCCAATCCATCGCTGGGCACACACTAAGACACACTCTATATGGGGCAATTTTGAGAACTCAATTGACTTCATCCATGTTTTTGGACTGTGGGAGGAAACCGGAGAACCCGGAGGAAACCCACGCAGACACGGGGAGAACATGGAAACTCCACCCAGATGGGGATTCGAACCGGGAATCCCTAGCGCTGAGAAGCGAACGTGCTAACCACTAAGCCACCGTGTCACCGATTTTATAATGTGTTGTTTTATTTTTTACCGCTCCAACTCCTGAGCGTACTACATCTCGCATAACGTATCTGCTTGGCCACCGTACAGCAAGCTTATTAGCCCGCTCTCGTTGTCTGAAAAGAGTGGGATAGTGGGGGAGAGTGGGATTTGGCCCACCCCCATCGTCTTTAAAAGCCATTGTTTGGGCACACTTTGGATTCTACAATGTCCCGGGGAAAAGAGAGAGCTTGACATGAGAATAACTGTTTGCAAGGAGTTTAAAATGATATTGAGGAACTTTGGAAATACGACAAATGCGCGAGCCCGTTTGACATCACCACAAGTTCTCACAACCTCTGCCCAGCGCCCGAAACTTTCTCCCCTGGATGGGCATGGGGAACCCCCCCGCGATCCTAATAGAGGATAAAGAGGAAGCTAATGGATGGATGGTAAAAATGATGCAAAAAATTTGATACAGGAAGGAACCTAACAGTATTGTTTTAAATAAATGTTCTATAAATAAATACAATTTATAGACCACTTGAACTGAAAATCGATTCTGAATCCAATCTTGACCTCGAAAATGGGAACGAAATCGATTAACATCTCATTTTATTATCTTAAGTACTAAATCCTCTACTAGGGTTGCGGGGGGTTCCCCATGTCCATCCAGGGGAGAATGTTTGGGACGCTGGGCAGATAGACCCAGAACAGGGCACCAGTCTATCACTGGGCACACTCTCACTCACACAGACACACTCTATATGGGGCAATTTGGAGAATTCAATTGACCTCGATCCATGTTTTTGGACTGTGGGAGGAAACCGGAGAACCCAGAGGAAACCCACGCGGACATGGGGAGAAGATGGAAACTCCACCCAAATTGGGATTCAAACCTGGAATCCCTAGCGCTGAGAGGAGAACATGCTAACCACTAAGCCACCGTGCTGCCCTGAGTTCATAGAACAGGGCCCAGCAAATCTTTATGATTTGAAGTGTGGGTGGGAAATTGGGCCAAAAGTTTTAGAAACGACATTTATGGACTTTCCCCTCACACACACACACACACACACACACACACACACACACACACACACACATGATGGGGGCAATTTAGAGCAGCCACTTTACTTCAAATCCATGTTTTTGGACTGTGAGAGGAAACCAGAGAACCTGAAGGAAACCCATATGGAAATGTGGAGAACGTAAATTTACGCCACGGTGCCGCCCCACAATTAATGTATCTTAAGAAAATTTATAAGATGTGTAAAACTAAATCGAATCACGACCTCGAAAATCGGAACGGAATCGAATCGCCAGACACTGAGAGATTCGCACCACTAGTGTACAGTGACCCTGGAAGGTACACAACACTGTCAGACGAACACAGAGATCAGGTATACAACTCTGACAGACCCCCCCCCCCCCGGCCCCCCGAGTGGGGCGACCCTGCCTGGCAGAAAACTATTGCCTCGGATTATACCAAGTGACAGCACACGACTCTGCTGCCGACCCCGATGCTGACCCCAATATAACACGCCTCAGCCCGCAAAGACTGCCGGCGTGTTCACACAGAAGACACGGGAAGGACCGAGGTATTAAAAGAACATGTGGTAGTCGTTGGACAGAAGGCGATACCCCGTGCTCCGCGCCGCACTTAACGGCCGAACTCTGGAAGACTGCATTTCACAATTCATTGCTTCCTTCTCGCAGAATTAAAGGCCTCGTGTTAAAGACCTCATCAGACGGAAGCAGCTTTTATTAACAACCGCTTCCCAACCACCCGTTTCCGTGTATGGAATCGTCTATGAGCGGGGCTGGGGTTCGGAGGGGGGCACTACTCATCAATGCATGCTTTACTCGAAAGACTGCACCAGTGCTGGATCGTCCGCTGAAGGAAAAGTGTAAACATCAGCGTTTAAGGGATGTGTGTGTGTTCAACTTGAATTCATGTTTTTGGACTGTGGGAGGAAATTGGGGACTCCACAAACCTCTGCTTTGAG
The DNA here is from genome assembly GCA_019802505.1 of Corydoras sp. C115. Taxonomy (NCBI): domain Eukaryota; kingdom Metazoa; phylum Chordata; class Actinopteri; order Siluriformes; family Callichthyidae; genus Corydoras; species Corydoras sp. C115. The sequence goes on along the minus strand of JAFMOC010000891.1, from coordinate 53,196 downwards.
GTGGATGTGCTTACCAATATGCCACCAGGGGGGAGGGGGCAAATTAAATCAGCCAATTCACCTTGAATCCTGTTTTTGGACTGTGGGGGGGAAACCGGAGAACCCAGAAAAAATTGACATGGACACAGGGAGAACATGGAAACTTGAAACCCAGATCTGAGAGGAGAACATGCCAAAATATGGGGCAATTTAGAGGTATCATTTCACCTTGAATTAAGGTTTTTGGACTATGGGAGGAAATTGGAGAACCTGGAAAAAAATCCAGAAGGTCAAGAGGAGAACATGGCGACCGATTCCCCAGTGCTGTGAGGTGGATGTGCTTACCACTATGCCACCAGGAGGCGGAGGAAAATTAGAGCAGTCAATTCACCTTGAATCCATGTTTTTGGACTGTGGGGGGAAACCGTAGAACCCAGAAAACATTCACATGGACACAGGGAGAATATGGAAACTCCACCCAGATCTGGATTCAAACCCGGATTTAAGAGGAGAACATGCAAAAATATGGGACAATTTAGAGGTATCATTTCACCTTTAATTCATGTTGGAAATTGGAGAACCTGGAAAAAAATCCAGACGGTCAAGAGGAGAACATGGAGACTCCACAAACCTCAATCCACAGCACTGTGAGGGTGATGTGCTTACCAATATGCCACTGGCGGGGGGGCAAATTTGAGCAGCCAATTCACCTTGAATCTATGTTTTTGGATTGTGGGGGGGAACTGGAGAACCCAGAAAAAAATTCACACGGACACAAGGAGAACATGGAAACACCACCCAGATCGGGATTCAAACCCAGATATGAGAGGAGAACATATCAACCACTACACCACCTGGGGGGGGGGGGGGGGTCACCATGCCCATCCTGTTTCGGCTTCGGAAAGCAATATGGCTCCCACTCTGGGATATGGGTGCTGGGCAGATACACCCAGGCTGGGGCACTAATCCATCTCTGCGCACACACCAACATACAAAACATGGGGCAATTTAGAGGTACCATTTCACCATGAATTCATGTTTTTAGACCGTGGGAGGAAATGAACATGGAAACAACCCAGATCGGGAGTCAAAACCAGATCTGAGAGGAGAACATGCCAAAATATGGGGCAATTTAGAGGCATCATTTCACCTTGAATTCATGTTTTTGGACAGTGAGAGGAAACTGGAGAACCTGGAAAAAAATCTAGACGGACAAGAGGAGAACATGGAGACTTCACCCAGATCAGGATTCAAACCCGGATCTGAGAGGAGAACATGCCAACCACTACACCACCTGGCACCCATCCTGTTTCGGTTTCGGTAAGCAATATGGCCCCCGGCCGCCTCGGAGGATGAGGGCGCGCCGCTCGATTGGTTCTCACCGACGGCACCTCGATCGGCTCAGGTTCCACTTTAAATAACACCGGCCAAGTTTCTCACGACTGGACAGATGTGAAGCCGAAACGGGAGATCAGATTAAGGATCTTTAACCGTGGAGTCTTTGATCACACCGGCAGGATCTAATTGTGGCACGATAAAGATATCACGGGATAAAAACAAGTACAGCTGGACATCACCATCGATTACCGTCCGAGGTGCAAAAACCAATAAATAACCAATAAATTCAGCAGAGTACAGAAAACCCACACAGATACCGAGACTCCACCCAGATTTGGATTCAAACCTGAATCCCCAGAGCTGAGAGGAGAACATGCTAACCACCATGCCACTGTGTGTCCAAATCCATCCATCCATTATCCCATTATCTTCCGCTTTATCCTATACTAGGGTCGGGGGGGGGGGGGGTGTTTCCCCATGCCCATCCAGGGGAGAACGTTTCGGGCGCTGGGCAGATACACCCAGGACAGGACGCCAATCTATCGCTGGACACACACTCACTCACACAAACACACTCTATATGAGGCAATTCGAAGAATTCAATTGACCTTGATCCATGTTTTTGGACTGTGGGAGGAAACTGGAGAACCTGGAGGAAACCCACGCAGACACGGGGAGAACATGGAAACTCCACCCAGATTGGGTTTCAAACCTGAATCCCCAGCGCTGAGAGGAGAACATGCTAACCACAAAGCCACCGTGCCTGCACCTGTCCAAATCCATCCATCCATTCATTATCTTACACTTTGTGAGTAGATACACCCAGGACAGGATGTCAATCTATCACTGGACACACTCACACTCTATATGGGGCAATTTGGAGGACTCAAGAGGTAAAGACAATAGGTGCGGGGAATATGTGAAGATGGGAAAGTGACCCGGTGGCTTAGATACACCCAGGACAGGGTGCCAATCTATCGCTGGGCACACACTCACTCACACATACACACTCTATATGGGGCAATTTGGAGAATTCAATTGACTTGATCCATGTTTTTGGACTGTGGGAGGAAACTGGAGAACCCGGAGGAAACCCATGTGGACAAGGGGAGAACATGGAAACTCCACCAAGATGGGGATACGAACCGGGAACCCTCAACGCTGAGAGGCGAACATGCTGGGGTTCCATGTTTCCATGTTCTTCCGGTTATTTTCCTAAATAATATTTAATAACATTAAGGTTATTTAAAAAAACACCACGCTTGATTTTTGCAGACGTACGTTCCACTGGGGAGATTCTTCCAAGGAGCGACCGCGCATATCAGCAAACTCCCACTGCCTGCGACAGCATGGTCATAAACCACGTTCCGGGGTAGATGGTTCCCCTCCTGGCGTATAGCTGTCCTGTCTAGCATCTGTTTGACTGGAGGTTCTCCATCACTTCCCTATTGCTCCCTGGAGAGCCCGAGAGAGCATCAACAACTTGAGCAGATGATAAGAGTTTTGAAGATCCGCGATCTGTAATCGCCAACTGGCCGTCGAGCGCCAACGAGCTCTGAAGGAAAGCATTAGCTACAGTATAATAAATAAGGAGTGACTGCAGTCAGAGGGCGGACATGGGCGACGTGGCCGCTCCACAGCGCGTCTGCATGTTGAGTCTGATTCCTGATGACTGAATTCACCCGGGGCGGCACGGTGGCTTAGTGGTTAGCACGTTCTCCTCTCAGTGCTAGGGATTCCCGGTTTGAATCCCAATCTGGGTGGAGTTTCCATGGATCTCCCCGTGTCTGTGTGGTTTCCTCCAGGTTCTCCAGTTTTCTCTCACAGTACAAAAACATGGATCAAGGTCAATTGAGTTCTACAAATTGCCCCATATAGCGTGTGTCTGTGTGTGCCCAAGCGATAGATTGTCATCCTGTCCTGGGTGTATCTGCCCAGCGCCCGAAACGTTCTCCCCTGGATGGGCATGAGGAACCCCCTGCGACCCTAATAGAGGATAAAGCAGAAGATAACGGATGGATGAATTCACCCGGTTTGGGTTTTGTAAACGTTTTCACTGCAGCTGAGGAACATGACCGATGTTCTTCAGATGATCTCGTCATAATTGTCATCTTCTGTTTAATTCTCTGCTTGGGTAGCGGGGAGAACGTTTCAGGCGCTGGGCAGATACACCCAGAACAGGGCGCCAATCTATCACTGGGCACACACTCACTCACACAGACACACTGTATATGGGGAAATTTGGAGCATTCACTTTTTTCCTTAAATATATGTTTTTAGACTGCGGGAGGAAACCGGAGAACCTAGTGGAAACCCACACAGACACGGGGAGAACATGGAAACTCCACCCAGATTGGGATTCGAACCGGGAATCCCTAGTAGCTGAGAGGAGAACATGCTAATCACTAAACCAGCGCACCGCCTCATCTTATTATGCTCCATTTAATACTCTGCTAGGGCCCCGGGGGAGTGTGTGTGTGTGTGTGTGGGGGGGGGGGGTTCTATGCCCATCCAGGGGAGAATGGTTCAGGCACTGGGCAGAAACACCCAGGACAGGGTGCCAATCCATCGCTGGGCCACACGCAAAAACACACTATATAGCAATTAAGATAGGGGCTATTTAGAGCAGCCAATTCACTTTGAATCCATGTTTTTGGACTGTGGGGGGAAACCGGAGAACTTGTTTTTATTCTTGTCCTTTATAATTTTAAGTTTCAATACTGTACAGCACTTCGTTGCAGCCGTTGTTTTTTTAAAGTGCTTTATAAATAAAATTGAGTTGACTTGAGGGTGGCTTAGTGGTTAGCATGTTCTCCTCTCAGCACTAGGGATTCCTTGTTCGAATCCCAATCTGGGTGGAGTTTGCAAGTTCTCCCCGTGTCCGTGTGGGTTTCCTCCGGGTTCGCTGGTTTCCTCCCACAGTCCAAAAACATGTATTGGTGCCCTGTCCTGGCTGTATCTGCCCAGCGCCTAAAACGTTCTCCCCTGGATGGGCATGGGGAACCACCCACGACCCTAATAGAGGATAAAGGGGAAGATAATGGATGGATGGAATGGAGTTGAGTTGAACTCTACATTTATTCTCATAAAATGTGTTTTTCTGTATTTTGGAGTCTCTCGAATTAATTTATAGGATTTGCATTGATTTAAATGGAACTAGTTGTCTTAGTGGGTGGCACGGTGGCTTAGTGGTTAGCATGCTCTCCTCTCAGCGCTGGGGATACCAGGTTCGAATCCCAATTTGGGTGGAGTTTCCATGTTCTCCCCGTGTCCTTGTGGGTTTCCTCCAGGTTCTCCGGTTTCCTCCCACAGTCCAAAAACATGGATCAAGGTCAATTGAATTTTCCAAATTGCCCCATATAGAGTGTGTCTGTGTGAGTGAGTGTGTGCCCAGCGATAGATTGGCTTCCTGTCCTGGGTGTATCTGCCCAGCGCCCGAAACGTTCTCCCCTGGATGGGCATGGGGAACCCCCCGCGACCCTAGTTGATTGATTGGATTTGCATTGATTTAATTGGAACTGGTCGTCTTAGTTTTTATCGATTTAGGATTTCACCGGTTGTCCGCGGCCGGATTAGCGACGAAAACGGAGGTTCCACGGTAATTGCAAACGGGCTGGAAGGGAATTGTGTCGGATGTTGGAGTGGTGGGAGGTGAGTGGGTGGGTTTATGAGTCTGAAAGGTAAGACACTCTCCCTTTTATCTGCGTCGTACCTCTCTTTCATGTTTTCGGCAGGGGTTTGTGTAAGCGGCTCTGTTTGAAGCTGTATTAGAAGCTTCCTAAAGTCTGCTCGCTGCTTTCTTTACATCGATGAGGACTGCGGTTAAAAAGGCGACATGTGAAATTCTCTGTACATGTGCTAGGAGGTGGGGGGGGGGAGATTACAGAACATGTCCCGGCAGATGGACCACTGTGTGGAAGAGAAAAAAAAAATCTATAAAGCTGAATGGACTCCATCTGAAAATCTGCACAAACAAAGCTAATTAGGGACTAATCGTTTCCGATTATGCTTTTTTCTCTGAAGGTCCTTGCCTGAGGTGCGGAGCTTTGTTGTGGGGTCTTTGCTTTTGGGAACAGGTGGAATCTGAGGAGAAAAAGCTTCACACGGCCTCAGAGGAAGATCCGGAGTGCTGCAGGCTTTACTTTACCACTTTACACATTTCCTTTGAGCTGCAACACGAAGGACGACACGGTGGCTTTGTGATTAGCATGTTCTCTTCTCAGCGCTGGGGATTCCCGGTTCGAATCCCAATCTGGGTGGAGTTTCCATGTTCTCCCCGTGTCTACGTGGGTTTCCTTTGGGTTCTCCGGTTTCCTCCCACAGCCCAAAAACATGGATTCAGGTAAATTAAATGCTCTAAAATGCCCCATATAGTGTAATTGTGTCAGTGAGTGAGTGTGTGCCCAGCGATAGATTGGCACTCTGTCCTGGGTGTATCTGCCCAGCGCACGAAACGTTCTCCACTGGATGGGCGTAGGGAACCCCCCTGTAACACTAATAGAGGATTAAGTGGAAGATAATAAATAAATGAATGAAACCAATAAGTAAACACTATGCAGCAGGGTTCCCCATGCCCATCCAGGGGAGAACGTTTCGGGCGCTGGGCAGATACACCCAGGACAGGATGCCAGTCTTCCACTGGGCACACACTCACTCACACAGACACACACTCTACATGGGGCAATTTAGAGCATTGAATTTACTTCAAATCAACATTATTGGGCTGTGGGAGGATGGACTGTGTATGAATGAATGAATGAATACACACAGTAGTGTAAATCTAAAGCCTGATCATCAACGCTGACTGTTATAAAAATTGCAAACGCTTCCTCAGTAACTGACTTGTGTCGTTCCCTCATTTTTAAGTCACTTAAATGTAACCAAAAGAACACTTTCCAGTGGATTTGGTCCATTTGGCTGTCTGTCTTCAGCATATATTCAATACATTTACATTTAGTCATTTAGCAGATGTTTTTATCCAAAGTGACTTACAAATAAGAACATCACAAGTCAGAAGTTATGGAGAAAACCAACAACACTGTAGAATTATCAAAACTGATTGTTATTTGATGCTGCACCCCCCCTCCCCTTTTTTTTTACAACAGGTATTTGTTAAAAAGATGCGTCTTCTGTAGTTTCTAAAAACTGCCATGTGACTCCACCTTACGGACAGAGTTGGGAAGATGGGTCCATCATTTTGCAGTGGTGAACAGCACGGAGTGAGAATTAGCTCGTCGGTAAGGTGGAACCACCAGGCGACATTCATCACTTGAACGTAGGCAACGAGCCGGAGTGTATTTTGTAAATATAGAGTAAAGGTAAGAGGGGGCAGATCCAGAGATTGTCCTGTAGGTCAGAGTGACTTGTACCGAATGCAGCAGCTACAGGGAGTCAATGGAGAGAGAGAGAGAGAGAGAGAGAGAGGAAGGAATAGTGGAGTGACATGAGTTCTCTTGGGCTGGTTGAATACAAGGTTAGGGAAAGTCTAGTGTAGCTTTCACGGACTTGGCTTCAAATGCAATAAAATGAATTAAGAATTACTGAACAAATGTCACCTGGTAACCAAAGAGCTCACCGACGACCTTTCGTTCAAGAGGACAGACTCCAAACTCTTGTGGAAAGCCCCACGGACGCTCGGGGGCCGTCACAGTGCCGAAGGAGTGGATGAAGCGTACAGGGTAAGATGTACCGAATGAGCAAAATGTTTAAATAATGACTCCCAGATGTTGCTGGAGTTTATGTTCTGAAGTTTATACACATGTGCACGCGCGCACACACACACACACACACACACACACACACACACACACACACACACACACACACACACACAGAGTAAGGCAGTAGCGACGTGTGTGTTCAGTGGCTGCCCAAAGAATCCAATTAAAAGAAGGAAAACAGAATAAAAGCAAAAACTAACACTCAAAACAACAGCACTTTCCTTGGCAAGTGTAATTACCGCCCGCACCACACGGCGCTGGTGGAGATGACAAGGCAGCCCGCGATCAAAAACCTGCTTTTTTAAAGGATTAGGCACATTTTACACCCCCTCATGCACTGAAACTACTGTAGGATAAATACTTCCCCCACCCACAGCAGGATAAAGCTCATTTCAGAACGAGCCCGCTCTACTCCCTCACTTTCATGTACACTGCGTGCATCATTTCCGTCCCCATTTTTTCATCTTTCACACATCCATACTCCTGATACTGCTCCACCAGGACTTTTACACCAACCCAGCAGCAGGGTTCTGTAGGAGATGAAGATCTAGCTTAGTGGGTACTCACTATTTTGTAGGTTTCGTGGTATGTACAGTGAGAAAAATATGTATTTTATGTAATATAACGAATTTGGACACCCTGCGACTTTGCAAGTTCTCCCAATTAAAAATCATGGAGGGGTCTGAGATTAGTATAATATAGTATAATATAATTAGTACAGCAGCTAAACCAAATTAATTACAGTTAATTACAAATATTACATACAAAGCCCTACATACAGTGACGAAAATAAGTATTTGGACACCCAGAAACGTTGCAAGTTCTCTCACTTACAAATCATGGGGGGGTCTGAAATATTCACCTTGGGTGCATGTCCACTGTGGGAGACATACTCTAAAAAAAAAAAAAATCCAGTATTCGCGATTTAGTATTCGCGATTTTTTTTAATACAATGTTTTGTGTGTTACTGCTGCAAAAAAATCAATGTTAATATTTGGTATTATGTATCATGAGACATGACTCTCACAGTGGACATGCACCTAAAATAATAATTTTAGACCCCTTCATGATTTGTAAGTGGTAAGTGGGAGAACTTGCAAAGTCGCAGGGTGTTCAAATACTTATTTTTCTTACTGTATGTAGGGCCTTGTATGTAAAA
>JAFMOC010000891.1:0-42500 GCA_019802505.1 Corydoras sp. C115 | reverse complement strand
TGGAAAACTTTGCTCTTCAGCAGCTAGAACAGCTAATCAGCTGTGAGGCAGGAGCAGCGCAGAGTAGAACCAGATGGACCAAAGGACTCTGAACACATGAGGTAGAGCAGCAGTGGAAAGTGAGACAGTAAACACAGACACACCCATCCAGGAGCAGATGCTGCAGATGTGTAGTGTAGTGTAGTATGTGTACTGTTGATGCTGCCCGGCCGCTCAAGGAGGATGAGTCCCCCACTGAGTCTTGGTCCTCACAAGGTTTTTTTCCTTAAAACATCAACATAACAGGGAGTTTTTTCTTGCCACCGTCGCTTCAGCTTGCTCTTTGGGGGTTTAAAGGCTTATAACACTGTAAAGCTGCTTTGTGACCATGTGCTATTATAAAAAGTGCTATATAAATAAATAAATTACTTTAATTAAAGAATAAAGAGGATCAAATCAAACAAACGAGCCAAAACTCCATCCATCCATTATTTTCCGCTTAATCCTCTACTAGGGTCGCGGGGGGGTTCCCCATGCCCATCCAGGGGAGAACGTTTCGGGCGCTGGGCAGATACACCCAGGACAGGGCACCAAACTATCACTGGGCAGACACTCACTCACACATACACACTCTATATGGGGCAATTTGGAGAATTCAATTGACTTGATCCATGTTTTTGGACGGTGGGAGGAAAACGGAAAACCCGGAGGAAACCCACGCGGACACGGGGAGAATATGAAAACTCCACCCAGATAGGGGTTCGAACCGGGAATCCCTAGCGCGGAGAGGAGAACATGCTAACCACTAAGCCACCATGCCGCCCTGACCACAATATGATATGAAATATTTAACTAAAATTAAAAGCTTCTCATAATCCCAGCTAAATTCCCAATCCATCATGACCTGACCTTCCAAATTGGTGGCTCCACAATCTCTCCAACCGATTCGGTCCGTAACCTTGGTTTCACAATTGACTCCTATTTTAAACTCTGATCAGGTTACTGAAACTGTCCGTTCCTGCAGATTGCTTCTTTACAACATCAGAAAGATTAGACCCGTCTTGACTGAACATGCTACCCAGCTGTTAGTTCAAGCACTCATCTTATCCCGGCTCGATTATTGTAATGCACTGCTTACAGGTCTCCCAACTTGCACAATCAGACTGCTACAATTGATTCAGAACTCTGCAGCCTGAGACATATTCCACCAGCCCAAGTGAACTAGTCACTCCACTCATGTCTCTCTCCATTGGCTCCCTGTAGCTGCTGCATTCAGTACAAGTCACTGACTCTGACCTACAGGACAATCTCTGGATCTGCCCCCTCTTACCTTCACTCTATATTTACAAAATACACTCCAGCTCATTCACTACGTTCTAGTGATGAATGTTGCCTGGTGGTTCCACTTTACCATGGCACTAATTCTCACTCTGTAGAGCTCACCACTGCACAATGCTGGAACCATCTTCCCAACTCTGTCCGTAAGGTGGAGTCACATGTCATTTTTAAGAAACAACTCAAAACGCATCTCTTTCACAAACACCTGATGTTAAAATACAAAACAAAAAAAAGGGGGTGCAGAATAGAATAATGATCAGGGTTGATTATACTACAGTGTAGCTGGTATTTCCTTAACTACTGACTTGTGTTGTTCTCTCATTTGTGAGTCGCTTTGGATAAAAGCGTCTGCTAAATGACTAAATGTAATGTAAATTTGCTGATCCGAACAACAAATGATTTAAAAATGAATTAAAAATGGTTTAGTGGTTAGCATGTTCTCCTCTCAGTGCTAGGGATTCCCGGTTCGAATCCCCATCTGGGTGGAGTTTCCATGTTCTCCCCGTGTTCACGTGGGTTTCCTCTGGGTTCTCCGGTTTCCTCCCACAGTCCAAAAACATGGATCAAGTCAATTGAGTTCTCCAAATTGCCCCATATAGGGTGTGTGTGTGTCTGTGTGAGTGAGTGTGTGCCCAGCGATAGATTGGCGCCCTGTCCTGGGTGTATCTGCCCAGCACCCGAAACGTTATCCCCTGGATGGGCATGGGGAACCCCCCCCCACGACACTAATATAGGATAAAGCGGAAGATAATGGATGGATGGATGAAAATGATCAAGGGTCCCCAAACTATTGCATACCACTGTATGGAACACTGGATCACTTTTCTTAATAAATTAAGCACTAGATCTAAATTTTTTTTTAATCTACTTATGAAAATAAGGAAACAATTTATGAATGAATAATGAAAATTAAAGCATCACGTTACACAGACACACTTCAATTGGTCACTCGTTAAATTAATCCATAATAATTAAAGAAATCACAAACCAAATGCAAACCATGTGGAAACAGAAGCACAAGGATGAGACAAATTGAACACACACACACCCTTGTTTTTATGCACTGTGGCAACTACACATAGACTTCCACTCATTTCCTAGAGCCTTATCCAAACCATAACCATAAATACTCCCAACCAACCATTAACCATAACCTAACCATACAACATGATGTCCCTTAAAAACGGAATGATCTACATCGTGGGGAGCGGCGCAATCCCCACAATTTTATGAGGTCCTCACATGTGACATGAGACAGAAAGACTTAATTAGAGAGACAGATACACAGAGAGACAGTCAGTAGAAGGCCAAGAGAATAATGATACATAAATCAGCCTTAATATAATCAAACATCAGAGGACAACATGTCAGCATCACTACATAACCCAAACAAAAAGGAATCCATTGGAACTTCAGACTTATATTCTGAAATTGTATTTGTTTTGTGAACAGTGTAGTATACAGCACAAGACAAAGTTTGTCCACGCCTCCTTTTTGCTCCACTTATTGTCCATGTTCTCAGTTCCACTTCCAGTAAAGATGGACTTTGTAGTTCTACAATTCCAGACTGTAGTGTCCATCTGTTTGTGTTCTACAGTACATACTGTGTACGTCCCCTTTATTCTGTTCTAATGTACCCCAATAGTAGCACAACAGAGCAGGTATTATGTGGTTGGTGCATTATTCCTATCCCAGCAGTGTCACTGAGGTGTGAGGGCAGTTGTAGGCTTGGGGTTAAGGAACCAGCCTGGTATTCTGAAGATTCGATTCCTGGTCCAATTCCTGGTCCCACCAATACGACTGAAGTGCCCTTGGGCAAGGCACCTAATCTCAATTGCTTCCCTGACGCCATACAAAGGGCTGCACACTTTACTAGTGTATGCCTTACCGCATGGATGGATTAAATGTGGAGGAAGAATTCTTCAGAGTGTAAACAGTGGGCAAAATAGATTACTTTATTATTTTTTAATCACTTTAAATGGAACTACAGCAGCACTGCTACACTACAACCCCCTCACAGCATCAGTGTCATTGCAGAACTGACAATAAACAATCCACCACCCTAATGCTACCTGTTCTGTGATGCTCCTGACCAACAGAGAACAGAGAACCAACAGCAGACTAACAAAAACTAAAAAAACATGATGGACTACAGTCAGGAAATGTAAAACTACAAGCTACAAACTAGCTATTAGTTTGCATAATAATAGTAATCTGTATGTAATCTGGAGTAATTTTACCCCATGCTTCCAGAAGCCCCTCCCACAAGTTTGATTGGCTAGATGGCCACTTTTTGTGTACCATACTGTCAAGCTGCTCCCACAACAGCTCAATGGGGTTGTAATGTTGCTTTGGCAATACGAATTTAATTATTTGTTGAGTTGAGTAATGATGTTAAGCCTTTCAGCTCCAACCAGTCTGCTCCATCTCCATTCACCGTTCTCGTTGACGACCGTTTCTGTCCGCAGAACTGCCCCTCACTGAGAGTATACTTACCGTACACCATGACTCTGGGCGCTAGTGAATATTGTGCATACAAAGTCCAGGACCAGCAGTCGTAGAAAGACCAAAACCAGGCGGTCTGGTACCAACAATCATGTCCAAGTCAAAATCAATGGAATCAGCCTTTTGTAATTTATTTATTATTATTTTCTCCTCCAGGTCCAAACCTTCCATCACGGTCTAAAATCAGGCAACTCGCAGTTGAGTAAGGTTAAAGTCCTGAGACTCACCCGATTTGCTCTTCATTTTCTTGGATGCCTGCTTCTTCTGGATGAATTTCTCAGTGGCTTCCGGCTGCAGGGCTGGATCCTCCTCCTCTTCGGTGATTGACTCAGGTATGACTTCACAGCCAGCTACGACAGAACATACACACTGTTACACATACACTCATTATGTCTGTTAAGAGACTTTAGAAGGCCAGCAAACCATTTCTACTGTTTTTCATATTGTCATCGATGCTCTACACCTCATCAACTCTACACCTCATCAGTCATTTTCATCACATTTTATACGAATGAGTAACTATTAAAATAAACTGAATATAACTAGATCATTGCTGTTTATAAAACGGGTAGATCCAGTCCTTAAATCTGATTGGCTAAGACGTTCGTCCAGCGGTGACATTATTGACGGCTATGCACACCTCTGAACGCTTCATATTAATATCATATTAGTATACAGCATTTATATGCTTCATATGTTGTAGTGGGGCGGCACGGTGGCTTAGTGGTTAGCACGTTCGTCTCTCAGCACTAGGGATTCCCGGTTCGATTCCCCATCTGGGTGGAGTTTCCATGTTCTCCCCGTGTCCACGTGGGTTTCCTCCGGGTTCTTCGATTTCCTCCCACAGTCCAAAAACATGGATCAAGTCATTTGAGTCCAAATTGCCTCATATAGAGTGTGTCTGTGTGAGTGAGTGTGCCCAGTGATAGATTGGTGCTCTGTCCTGGGTGTATCTGCCCAGCGCCCTAAACGTTCTCCCCTGGACGGGCATGGGGAACCCCCCCCCCGCGACCCTAACATAGGGTAAAGCGGAAGATAATGGATGGATGTTGTAGTGGAGGACCATGGTTTCAAGCATTTAATAAAATTGCTAGACAATACGCTGTAGGGCAGGTGTGCCTACGGATTTTGGCCCGAGATCTACTTTTCCATTGGACAGGTCATTGAGATCTACCGGGGTTAATCTTTTTTTAGGCTTTTATATTGAAACCTGTTTACACACATCATGTTAGTATTGTCAAATCGGCATAGAAAAAATGGCTTCAGATTGCTATTTTCACAGAAATTGCTCTTTTGTTAAACACATTCCAGCAAATAGCATGGAGAAAACTTGATTTTAATAAAGTTTAAAAAAATAAATAAATAAACCCAAACGACCAAACACACAGTATACAGCACAAATGTAGAACATTCACTGTAACCTGCATTTCCCCAAACAGAACATGAACATTAATAAAAGCAAATGCATTTTAAGTTTGACATTGTAAAAACCCTCTCACTCTAAATGAAAGTTTTATTTTAATTCTTTTGGAGAATTAAACTCATCTTGTCAGTCAAATAAAGTGTAAAAACACAAACAAAAATTATCTAATGTAGATGATTCGTGAGGCAGTGCTTCGGATTTAGAGGCGTGGCCACGGTTTTGGGAACAGCGAGAGAGACGGGGGGGGGGGGGGTCAAACTGCTCCCTTGCACAGCAATAGAGATTGCGATTCAGAATGACGCACATTGTGTGTGTGAATGTGTGCGCGCGTGTGAATAAGTGCTTCAGATACGGTGCTGTAAAAAAAAAAGCGCTGATACGTGATAAGTGCTTTTTTTAAAACCTCCATCGCAATCTACGTATTGGGCACCCCTGCTGTAGGGTAACGACCCGTGAGGTCCATTCCGTGGTGTGAACCTGTCCCGTGACTTTTGTTTACCGTTTTGTTTAGATATTGTTATTTGAACAAGGCCTTAATGCAGGTGTGTCCACACTTTTTTGGCCCGAGATCTACTTTTTCCAGTGGACAGGTCATCGTGATCTACCGGGATCAGATTTAATATTGAAACCTGTTTAAACACATCAGCACAGAGAAGACTCGGCTTTTGGTTGCAATGTTCCCAAAAATTGCTGTTATTAAACATACAAATAACGTGAAAAGAACTTGGTTTCAGTACAGCCTTCGGCTCAAGGACATGACCCACATTTCCCCTAAATGGCAACACCCCTCACCTAAACAAGCAAACATACACAGCATACAACACAAATGTACAACAATCCCTGTGACCCGCAAAAGCCCATTTGGCGTGACATCACCACAAGTTCCATCCATCCATTCATTATCTTCCGATTTATCCTCTACTAGGGTCGCGGGGGGGTTCCCCAGCCCGTCCAGGGGAGAACGTTTCGGGCAGTGGGAAGATACACCCAAGACAGGGTGCCAATCTATCACTGGACACACACTCACACATACACAGACACACTATATGGGGCAATTTGGAAAACTCAATTGACCTTGTTCCATGTTTTCAACCGCCCAAGTTGAAAAATATATTTAATATTTAAGGTCAAGTTTTGAAAATGTAGCAAATGTTGGTGCAATATAGTTAAAAAGACTGAAATCAGCACAGAGAAGACTCAGCTTCTGGTTGCCATGTTCAGAGATATTGCTGTTATTAAACATACAAATAACATGAAAAGAACTTGGTTTCAGTATAGCCTTTTGCTCAAGCACATGACCCATGTTTCTCCTAAATGGCAAACCCCCCTCACACGAACGTGCAAACACACATACAACACAAACGCACAACAATTCCTGTGACCCGCTTTCAACAAAACGAAACATGAACGTTAAGAAAACTATGTTATAAATGCACTATAACTGTCTGTATTTGAGTTTCGATTAAAGGGTAATGCACTATGGTAAACTTTTGTATTAATATATTTTTAATTATTTGTTCATTGATAGATTATTTTTTATTTAAGAAAAAGCCAGGCAGCTAAGCAAACTTAACACTGCATTTTTGTATAAATCTAAAATGATATAAAAAGTATTGTTTTAAATAAATGTTCTATTTGTTTACATTGTCATTTCATCTTATAATTTATCAAAATCAAATAATTTAAACAAAATTCATAGACCATTTGAACAGAAAAATTTCTGAATCGAAAATCGTTTCTGAATCGAATCGTGACCTCAAAAATCAGAATCGAATCGCCAGACACTGAGAGATTTGCACCACTACTAGACAGAGCTTTTCTTTATCTCGTTGGTGGAGGGAGGGGGGTATGATCAGGTCCAAGACCTTTGTCCTGGAGTAAAATCTCATTAACTTCTTGCAATCAGCCCCTCTTTACTGCCCTGTCTCTCCCTCGGCCACTTTAGGGAGTAGTTAAACGCATTCCGCAGGTCCTGCTCGTCGTCTTTATGAGCCGTCAGCCAGGTTCTGCTTTTATACAGAGGAAAGACATTAAGATTTTCTCCTGATGAAGTTCTCTGGGCTGGCTCGAGACCTGGTTTTTACCAACCTTTAGATAATGTGTTTGAGATACATAGCAGAATTAGTTTTCCTATATAGGTTTGGCCATGATTGACAAGTGTAAAAAGCTGTCCAAGGTAAAATTTAAAACATGGAAAAAAGCAAAAATATATTTTAAAAGGTAAAAATCACAGCAATCCATCCTGATGATGATGACACAAATCATTTTCATTAAAAAAAACAGGTAGTTCCTGTCCTTAAATCTGATTCGCTGAACCGTTTGTCCAGCCATTACATTATGATGCAGTACTGCATACCTCTAACCGCTTAAAAAAACCACAATTTTTAAAAACCTTGTACTATAATGGGAAATAAAGATTAATATAAACTGCGAACTGATTCCCGATGAACACTAAGCTTGTATCCCGTTACTCAGCAGTCAATGTTCACTTTAAAAAACTAAAAAGACTAGATTTCGTCATGAAAGATTCAGTTTTTTAATAATTTTGTTTTAAATGAACATAATTATAAACTAAACTTTGTTTTTTTATTATAGTTTGTTTGTAATTATTTATATATAAGCAATAGTGCACATCGGATGTTTTGGGCCACAGAAGGCACATTAAGTCACCGCACACAATTAGCATTAATCTGCCAGCAATGCTGCCAGTAACACAGTTGAGTGTTACACAGTTGACAGTAGCAATGCTGCCAGTAGCACAGTTGACAGTAGCAATGCTGCCAGTAACACAGGAGACTAACACAGCTGACAGTAGCAATGCTGCCGGTAACACAGGTAAAGTAGCAATGCTGCCAGCAACACAGTTGACAGTAGCGATGCTGCCCGCAACACAGATGAGTGTTACACAGTTGACAGTAGCAATGCTGCCAGTAACACAGTTGACAGTAGCAAAGCTGCCAGTAGCACAGGAGACTAACACAATTGACAGTAGCGATGCTGCCAGTAACACAGGTAAAGTAGCAATGCTGCCAGCAACAAAGTTGATAGTAGCAATGCTGCCAGTAACACAGGTGACTGTAACACAGCTGACAGTAGCGATGCTGCCAGTAACACAGTTGAGTGTTACACAGATGACAGTAGCAATGCTGCCAGTAACACAGGTAAAGTAGCAATGCTGCCAGCAACAAAGTTGATAGTAGCAATGCTGCCAGTAACACAGGTGACTGTAACACAGCTGACAGTAGCTATGCTGCCAGTAACACAGTTGAGTGTTACACATTTGACAGTAGCAATGCTGCCAGTAACACAGTTGACAGTAGCGATGCTGCCTGCAACACAGATGAGTGTTACACAGTTGACAGTAGCAATGCTGCCAGTAACACAGTTGACAGTAGCGATGCTGCCAGTAACACAGGTAAAGTAGCAATGCTGCCAGCAACACAGTTGATAGTAGCAATGCTGCCAGTAACACAGGTGACTGTAACACAGCTGACAGTAGCTATGCTGCCAGTAACACAGTTGAGTGTTACACAGTTGACAGTAGCAATGCTGCCAGTAACACAGTTGAGTGTTACACAGTTGACAGTAGCAAAGCTGCCAGTAACACAGTTGGCAGTAGCAATGCTGCCAGTAACACAGGTAAAGTAGCAATGCTGCCAGCAACACAGTTGACAGTAGCAATGTTGCCTGTAACACAGCTGAGAGTAGTGATGCTGCCAGTAACACAGGTGACAGTTGCAATGCTGCCATTAGCACAGGAGAATTACACAGTTGACAGTAGCAATGCTGCCTGTAACACAGATGAGTGTTACACAGTTGACAGTAGCAATGCTGCCAGTAAAACAGTTGACAGTAGCAATGCTGCCAGTAGCACAGGAGACTAACACAGTTGACAGTAGCAATGCTGCCAGTCACACAAGTGAGTGTTACACAGTCACAGCAAAAGATAACCATATCAACATCAGCACAGAAGTTTAAGCGCAACACAGTGACGGATTCAAAAGCATAAATTTGAGACGTAAAGTCTCATAGAATTTGCTCATAATTTTAGGGCAAAAGACGTGATAAAAGTTACCAAATCCAAATTACATGTAGATTAACATAGAACCGAAGACTCTTCTCATCTTATTTCATTATCTTCTGCTTAATCCTCTACTAGGGTCGGGGGTGTTCCCCATGCCCATCCAGTGGAGAACTTGACGGGAGCCGAGCAAATACATACATCCTCATACAGACTCACACATTCACACTGTATAAGAGCTATTCGGATAGGGGCAATTTAGAGCAGCCAATTTACCCATTTCCCTTGTTTTTGGACTGTGGGCGGAAACCGGAGTAAGAAAACCCTCACGGACACGTGGAGAACTGTGAGGCGAGCTGAGAGGAGAAAGGGCTGACGACTACGTGACTGTGCCGCCCGAAAACACTGTTACATAAGTAAATTAAAAAAAAACTATTAACTTATAAGAGCGCGTCATCAGCCATGATAAAACGAGATGTAATCAATGATGTGCACTAAACAGGAAAGACAGGAAGACGCAAATCAGCACAGGGTTTTGGGCTCGGTGCTGTTCAAGGCGCCGGAGGAAGGCTGTGCTACGTGACACACAGATGCACTTCATCACGATGAAGGAATGCCGGCCGGACGCCGAGATCAGCTCTTCTCTCTCCTCCGTCCAATCCATCCATCTCCACTCCATCCCGTTATCAGCTCGCACCATCACGCTGTGACATCATCGGCTATCTTCTCATCCCAGCTGTTCGGGGGGCTCAGCAGAGACAGAAGACGAGGAGGCAGACACAAAGATATGAGGGAGGTGATAGATCTGATAAGAGGCCGCAGACAGGATAAGGGGGCTAGAGAAGCGGAGAAGGAACGACGCATCGTTCTCGGACCTGCGGACTCCTCCGTGAAGCGAACCCCGACATCCGTCAGGTATTTGTTCAACGCACACAATCTGAGAATAGCAAAATGCTCCAAAGTGGCAGAACGGTGTCCAGTACTGCCGGTGTGACTGGAAACGTAAACACTCACATTCGCAGCCGGTTGAGAAAAAATAAAACCTCGGGAACGTAATTAATTACTGTTTATCTACAGCCTGACAGGCCTTTGCTGGAATAGGAGCCGGCTGTGTGCTTTGGCTACAGGCCACAGGTGGAAATGAAGGTTTATATTCCTTTTGCGGCTGACGGTTGGGTTTTGGGAAGTTCAGGCCGTTGCGAGATGCATCTGTGAGATGTCTCTTCTCATAGAATTAATGGAGTAAACCAAAAAAACTGAGATACATACCTAAAAACAAATCCATCCATCCATTATCTTGCGCTTTATCCTCTATTAGGGTCACGGGGGGGGTTCCCCATGCCCATCCAGGGGAGAACGTTTCGGGCGCTGGGCAGATACACCCAGGACAGGGCGCCAATTTATCGCTGGGCGCACACTCACTCACACAAACACACTCTATATGGGGCAATTTGGAGCATTCAATTGACTTGATCCATGATTTTGGACTGTGGGAGGAAACCAGTGAACCCGGAGGAAACCCACGAGGACACGGGGAGAACATGGAAACTCCACCCAGATTGGGATTCGAACCGGGAATCCCTAGCCCTGAGAGGAGAACATGCTAACCACTAAGCCACCGTGCAAAACTTACAAGGACTGTAGAAAAAAAAGAGGCTGACAACATACAGCAACCATAACCATACATCCATCCATTATCTTCCACTTTATCCTCTACTAGGGTCGTGGGGTGGTTCTCCATGCTCATCCAGGGGAGAACGTTTCTGGCACTGGGCAGATACACCCAGGACAGGGTGCCAATCTATCACTGGGCACAAATTCACTCACACACACAATTTAGACAAGCCAAATCATCCATGTTTTTGGACTGTGGAAGGAAAACCAGAGATGCGGTGAGAAAGTGGAAACTCCACCTAAGTCCTCAGTGCTGAGAGATGGACAAATGTCAGGTACTAGTAGATTAAATGCAAAAACAAATCCAACATGGGCGACATGGTGGCGACACATCCGCTCCCAGAGGATCCAGGTTTGAATCTCCATCTGAGTGGAATGTTCTCTCTGTGTAGGTTTTTTCCAGGTTCTCCGTTTTCCTCCCACGGTCCAACATCAGTGAGTGAGTGTGTGTGCCCAGCGATGGATTGGCGCCCAGTCGTGGGTGTATCTGCCAAGTGCCTGAAATGCACTTTGGTGGATCGATCCCTCTCCCCAAGACCTTAGTAGACAATTAAGCAGAAGATAATGAAACAAGATGAGATGCTAAAGCCAAAAAGTAAAAAAACTCTGTTATTGAAGTAATTCCAATTAAGGAATTTGATTGGATAAGTGCCAGTCCAAGAGCGGTATGGTGGGGTAGTGGTTAGCATGTTCTCCTCTCATTGCTGGGTATCCAGGTTTGATGGAGTTTTCATGTTCTACCCGTGTCTGTGTGGATTTGGGTTTCTCCAAGTTCCTCCCACAGTCCAAAACCATGGATTCAAGGTGAATCGGCTGCTCTAAATTGAATGCGTGTGTGTCTGTGTGGGTGTGTATGTGTGTGTGTGCCCAGCGATCCATTGGCGCCATGTCCTGGGTGTATCGGCCCAGCGCCTACGTTCTCTCTTGGATGGGAAATCCATTGTCCAACATTAAGAAAACGAAATGTTCCATTGTTAGTGACTTTATTTATACTTAATCAGCACTCTTGCTGTTTAAAATGCTTACAAGTGTGATATCCATCAAGGTGTCAGGTTGTCCTGCACAGAACTGTGCAACAGTCAGTGCTCTCATTCCGCCAAGACAGCTTCGCTATCTCTTGTTGATACTCCACGACATATTGGTTTGAACCCCAACATCCAAATTTGGCCCAAATTAAGCTCCTGATCATTCTAGCCAAAGCCTCAATTCATCAAGCCCTAATCCTCTGCACCATCTCCCTGGCCAGCTCTGTTCAAAACCTTGGCTACAAACTTGACGTGCAGCTCAAACCGTTGGAACAGGTCACGACCTGGCCGTTGTTGCAGATTCATTCTCTACAACATACAGACCATTCCAAAAAATTGGAATATCATGGAAAAGTTGCTTCATTTCCATAGTTCCATTCAAAAAGATAAACTTTCAGAGATTACAGATTCAGAGCCCACAATTTAAACGAGGATTTATTTGTCTATTTTTACATAAATTGGGCTTCCAGCTCATAAAACCCATGAAAACAAGAAATCATAAAAATAAGAATACTGTGGGGAAATCAAAATTTTGTAGGGTTTGAATATTTTAAAGTGTGACACACTATCCATCTACTAAACAGCAGAGGTGAGGAACAAGTTCAAGTTCAAGTCATCCATCCATCCATCCATTATCTTCCCCATGCCCATCCAGAAACACCCAGGACAGGGTGCCTTGGTCCTCACAAGGTTTCATCCTTAAAATATCGACAAAACAGGGAGTTTTTTCTTGCCACAGTCTCTTCGGCTTGTGTTTTTTTGTGGGTTTAAAGGCTTATAACAATGTAAAGCTGCTTTGTGACCATGTACTGTTTTAAAAAGCGCTATATAAATAAAGTACCTGAACTTGATCTTGAACTTGGGAGGCACGATGGCTTAGTGTTTAGCATGTTCTCCTCTCAGCGCTAGGGATTCCCGGTTGGAATCCCAATATGGGTGGAGTTTCCATGTTCTCCCCGTGTCCGAGTGGGTTTTCTCCGGGTTCTCCGGTTTCCTCCCACAGTCCAAAAACATGGATTAAGGGCAATTTAATTATCTAAATTGCCCCATATAGAGTGTGTTTATGTGTGTGTCTGTGTGAGTTCTCCCCTGGATGGGGATGGGGATGGGCATGGGACCCCCCCCCCCAACAGAGGATAAAGTGAAAGATAATGGATGGATGGATATGTTCTGTTTCTCTCACGCTGTCTTTTGTTTCTTTTTTATGGAAGAAGACACTAACTGCTCTGTTGAAATAGCAATCCACCAAAGTCAGACTGCATCAGGCTCCTAATGGGAATGGCAAGTGAAACACTGATTGGTTTATTGCATGATGCCCAAAACACACCAACGAATCACACCGTTACGATAGCATAGACGTAACAATTGCAATACTTTGGATAAAAACGTCTGCTAAATGACCAAATTTAACGTTTCTCCAGAGTGTTTTGTTGCCTGCCGCCATCTTACTTGTAGTTTGTAATTTTCATCTCAACCCACCAGATCCAGAAGTCACTTCGCTGCCAGGTTTCACTTTTCCAACGACAACCTGCTGAGGTTATGTGATTATTCATGTATTATTAAACACATTGTTTGTAGGAACAACAGGGAGACAAAAATGCGTAACAAATCCTGTGACGAGGCTTAAGAGGAAAGTCCCACGCTATCTAAACCTGTAAAAATGGCAAACCCAGGTTTAGAGTGTGTGGGGGTGAGTGAGAACAGTATGAGGTGCTTTAGGGAAGCACTGGATTACAGGCGACTCCTCTGGGCCCCCACTGGGCCCTTTGTTGGGGTTTAATGATGCGTAGGAGCTTGTGTCCTGATGGGACCTGCTGAGGGTCTGGAGCCATCAAGGTATGCAGCAGCACAGAGCCAGACAGTAAACAGACTGATCAATGAAACACGGGGTCTTTTACCCCCCCCCACCCCATCCATCCACCCACTTACCCAAAAAACCCTTTAAAACACTACACTTTAACGTAGCATCCGTAATGTAGTGATAGGCATGGTAAGGCGTGAATTTAAAGGAAAAAAACAACAACAAAATTTATTGTTTGTAATAAAATTGTATACTATTCTATTAAACAAAGCCCTAATTAATGATTTAAAAATTATTTTAAAAAAAATCCAATTCAGATATATTATTTTAAAAAAATGATGTGCAATTTAAATGGTACAAGTTCTAAGCCGTGGTACTCCTTCAAATCAAAACATTGACTGGTCGTTTCTTCCAAATACAATACCAATCAGGGTGTTTCCATGTTCTCCCTGAGACCATGTGGGCTTCCTTCCATAGTCCAGAAACATGGTTTCAAAGTAAATTTGCTGCTCTAAATTGCCCCGGTATAGTGTGTGTGAGAAAGTGAAGTGTGTGGCTAATGATGGATTGGCACCATGTCTCTTAAATGGAAACCCTCCCCCTCACCTAGTCCCTAGTATAGGATTAAGATAATGAACGGATGGATGGAACGTAGACGAGTATGGATTGTAATACCTGCGAAAGACAAAACGCCTAATTCTAAATCCTCAAAATCCAAAGTATGAGTCTGTGTTCACAGGTGTATTTGTGTTGACGAGTGGATGGAAAGACCCGGGTGTTGACAGGGAGGGGGTGGGACTACAATGAGCTGCCCATGTCCTGATAGCCCTTAATGAAATGTAATGACAGGTAATTAGTTGGGTAATGATGATGACACAGGGAAGCACCAAGAAAAAAAAAAATTCAGATATAAAAAAAAAAGATGTGTAATTTAAATGGTACAAGGACTAAGCCTTGTGGTATTCCTTCAAATCAAAACAGTGACTGGTTGTTTCTTCCATATGAAATCCCAATGAGGATGGAGTTTCCAGGTTCTCCCTGTGTCCATGTGGGCTTCCTTCCACAGTCCAGAAACATGGATTTAAAGTACATTTGCTGCTCTAAATTGCCCCTGTATAGTGTGATTGAGAGAGTACGTGTGTGCCCAGTGACCCTTAGTCCCTGAAATGGGCATAGGGAACCCCCCCCCCCCCCAATTCAGAATAACAAATTCAGAAATATTATTAAAAAATGATGTGCAATTTAAATGGTACAAGGACATAGCCTTGTGGTACTACTTCAAATCAAAACAGCGACTGGTCGTTTCTTCCAAATGAATGATTAATTCTGACCTGGAATCATAACAGGTGTCTGGACATTAGCTTCCGAAGACAGAGACAGCCGGCCTCCTTTTCCGATCCGGTCGCAGAGCAGAGTAATGTGTTTCTTGAGGCGTGATGTATCTTTAGGCATGCTCAGTTGGCTTGTGCTCAGGCTTATAGCCTGGTCCTTGGGACTCCGCGACAGGCATGTCCTCAGGAGATGAGACACTGCGGCATCCACGCTCTCCTCCCAACCCTGATCAGAAGAAAGAGAAATACTGAAATGCTGAAAAAACTCCAGATATAGTATAAGGGTAACCGATATCTTGGTTCTAAAATTCAGCTGCAAGGGGCCTCACTTTTACAAAATGCTCTATCCATATCACACCTGTTCTGAAAGAACATATTACGTATAAGATTCTTTTGCTTATCTTTAAAACATTGCATGGAATGTATCCTACCTCAAGGAATTTATTCCTTAATATATGTCCACTTTTGCACCCTCTGGTCTACTGGCATTGGACTCCTGACAGTCCCTGGATTTAAATTAAGGACGATGGGTGGCAGATGGTTCAACTCTGTGGAATTCTTTACCACAAACGTAAATCCAAATAAGTCAAACCATCCATCCATTATCTTCTGCTTTATCCTATATTAAGGTCGCGGGGAGGGGTTCCCCATGCCCATCCAGGAGAAAACGTCTCGGGCGCTGGGCAGATACACCCAGAGCAGGACGCCAATCTATTGCTGGCACACACTCACTCACACAGACACACTCTATATGGGGCAATTTGTAGAATTCAATTGACTTGATCCATGTTTTTGGACTGTTGGAGAAAAGCGGAGAACCCGGAGGAAACCCACGCGGACACGGGGAAAACGTGGAAACTCCACCAAGATTGGGATTCTGGAGGATTCTGGGGGAGTGGTAGCTCAGTGGTTAGGGTGTTGGGCTATCAATCTGAAGGTTGGTGGTTTAAATCCCAGGTCCACTGAAGTTACCAGTGTGGGTCCTTGAGCAAGGCCCTTAACCCTCATTGCTCCAGGGGTGTTGTGATGAACCCTGTGCTCACCTTGTAAGTCGCTTTGGATAAAAGCGTCCAATAAATGACCAAATGTAATGTAATGATTCGAACCGGGAATCCATAGTGCTGAGAGGAGTACGTGCTAACTACTAAGCCACCGTGCCGCCCACCTTGTAAGTCGCTTTGGATAAAAGCGTCTGCTAAATGACCAAATGTAAATGTAAATGTAGGATGAAGATAATGAACAGATGAATGGAACGTAGACGAGTATGGGTTGTAATACCTGCAAAAGACAAAAAGCTAAATCCTAAATCCTCAAAATTCAAAGAATTGTTTTAAGTATGTAAGTCTGTGTTCACGGGTGTATTTGTGTTGACGAGTGGGCGGACAAACCCGGGTGTTGACAGGCAGGGGGTGGGACTGCAATGGGCTGCCCATGTCCCGATAGCCCTTAATGAAGTGTAATGACAGGTAATTAGTTGGGTAATGATGATGACAGGGAAGAACCTTAGGCAGCCTGGGGGGTATGGGGGTGGGGGCTGATTCTGAAGTTCTCTGGAGCCCGAAGAGTAAACGAGTGCAGGAGGATTCTACGTTTTGCACTGTGTGTGGTGTACAAACGTTATACGACTGCGGACATGCAGAAAATAAAGCACGTTTGCGAAGAGCCAAAAAAATAGCACAAAAACATTAAAAACAATGAACAACGCAATGCAAAGTGGTTAACTATGGGTTATATTTTGGGTGGGATCGTTTTAGAGGCAAAAATTAACACGTCAGACACTGATTGAAACAACCACCATTTATCTTTTTTTTAAATCTGCACTTAAGTGAGATCATGTGACATGTTCCTCTGTCGGAATGGAGCCCTGGGGTGACCGCTTCACATTCATATCAATGCGTGGTATACATATCTTAGCATAAATCATGTACCATAAATAAAAAACAGATTAATATAAACAGCGAGCCGATTCCCGATGAGCACTGAGCCTGTTGTGGATGTTGTTTATAAACCGTGCTCTGTAATGTGGCCACTAGATGGCATTTTTTTGATAGATGTTAGAGAACCAGGTATCCTGTTACTCAGCGATCAATGTTCAATTTCAAGACCGAACTACATTATGTCTCGGAAAGCCAGTTTAATAATAATTTAGTTTGTTAATAAAGATATTTATTAATCAAAGCCTGCTTTTTATTATTTTTTTATTTGTATTATATTATACTTCTAGTTTTATAAAAGCAAGACACTCAAGGTTGTGAATTATTGTGAATAAATCATGGGAAAGGGGTGTGACGCCCCTTTGTGCCTTATTGATTTAATATATCATTTCTCAAATCTAGATGTAAAGGCATTTTTTGCTTTATTAATCCCTTAAAGTGTGTGTATATATGCCTGCCTGCCTATATATATCCCGGAGGAAACACATGCATACACGGGGAGAACATGGAAACTCGACCCAAATGCTCTGTGGCGCATTTGGGAGGAATGAGTCTCGCCACCACAGACTCGTAAAAGATCCTGAGCATCATCCTGTAGATGTTGAAGGACCTCAGACGTCTCAAAAAGTACAGACGACTTTGATCCTTCCTGTAGAGAGTCTCAGTGATTTTAGTCCAGTCCAGTTGTTCAATGTACACCTCTGGATATTTGTAGTGTATTTGTAGCATTGATGCACACAGGGGTCACCAATGGACAGACAGCATATTGTATGTTATTTGTGTAAAACTACAGCTGACACCTACCACACCACATAATATATTTATATGTAATAATAAATCGGGGCGGCACGGTGGCTTAGTGGTTAGCATGTTCTCCTCTCAGTGCTAGGGATTCCTGGTTTGAATCCCAATCTGGGTGGAGGTTCCATGTTCTCCCCGTGTCCACGTGGGTTTCCTCCGGGTTCTCCGGTTTTCTCCCACAGTCCAATAACATGGATCAAGTCAATTGAATTCTCCAAATTGCCCCATATAGAGTGTGTCTGTGTGAGTGAGTGTGTGCCCAGTGATAGATTGGCACCCTTTCCTGGGTGTATCTGCCCAGTGCCAGAGGCGTTCTCCCATGGATGGGCATGGAACCGCCCTGCGACCCTAATAGAGGATAAAGCGGAAGATAATGGATGGATGGATAATAATAAATTGGGGCGGCACAAATTGCCCCTTATAGAGTATGTTTGTGTGTGCATGTCTGTGTGAGTGAGTGTGTGCCCAGTGATAGATTGGCACTCTGTCCTGGGTGTATCTGCCCAGCGCCCGAAACGTTCTCCCCTGGATAGGCATGGGGAACCCCCCCTAATAGAGGATAAAGCGGAAGATAATGGATGGATGGATAATAACAAGTCTGATTCTGGATTGCCGAGTCCAGGTTTTCACTCTCTCCCTCGTCAACTCAGACCCCACTCACTCACTCACTCTCTCACTCCTGATTTCCCTTACACACCCATTCACCATCTCACCCACTCTGTCTTTCACTTTCTCATTTTTTTATCACATTCTTTCCTATTCACTTCCACCGACACTCAATCATCCTTTCACTCCCTCACTCTCTCTTTCAGCCAGTCTACCTTAACCTCTCTCTCTCTCTCAGCAGTAAGTACAGGATGCACATTTCCTTCTCTGTCAGTAACACTTACTCTCCTGCTGCGCTGGATTCCAGCCTCCTGTTAAACGACAACGCCGGCTCCGGGCTGAGCCACTCGTTACTTTTTTACGGCCTGCCGGATCCTCTCTCGCATGTGATTGGCCCAGCGTGGACAGAAATAGCCGGGGCCGGCGAGGAGCTTCTCGGAGCTAATTTGCGTTTCGTTGTGCGGTTGCTTTGTAAAGATAATCCCATAATTACGGTAATTGGTGGGAATTGTGGCGGCATGATCTGCATTACCTCTCGCGGGTGACATTCGCGCAGGTGTAAAAATAGCAGCGGCCGCAGATTTATGAGGAATTCCTATTTAATAATGCCGTGTGCTGGGCAGTGATATGTGCCACCTGTTCGAGGGGAGCCTCATAAAAACGGCTCTTTGGAGAAGAAACATGTTTATAGGGTTTGAGTTTTCAGCTCGGACCTTTTTGAGGTTCAAAGTGAGTCGGCTTTCTACGGAAACGAAACGAGTGACGGTTGGTTTCGCGAAGATTTTACATAACATGCTCACTAGTGCCATATGAAAATAGAAAACATTGGATGTAACCAGTTAGTGGTTAGCACGTTCGCCTCTCAGCTCTGGGGTTCCCGGTTCGAATCCCAATCTGGATTTTTCCAAGTTTTCATGTTCTCCCCGTGTCTGTGTGGGTTTCCTCTGGGTTCCCCGGTTTCCTCCCACAGTCCAAAAACATTGATTCAGGGTAAATTGAATGCTCCAAATTACCCCATATAGAGTGTGTTTGTGTGAGTGAGTGTGCCCAGCGATAGAGTGCCGCCAGGATAGGGCAAACACACAGATATGCATGACCATAACTACGCACACACACATGGACATATAATAGTACATGTACACACAAAAACACACACATAGTAGTACATGCACACACACACACAATAGTACATGCACACACACAAAAACACACACATATAATAATACATGCACGCATACACAGACACACAATAATACATGCACACAAATACAAATACACACACACACAATAGTACATGCACGCACACAAGTACACACACATAATAGTACACACAAATAAATACACAAAATAGTACATGAACACACACACATATATTAGTACATGCACACACAAATACACACGCATTAGCACACGCACACAGACACATAGAAGATGCATACACATACATACATACATACATACACAAACACACACACACATTTTATATATATATATATATATATATACACACACACACACAAAAATGGACACAGACACAATTTATGCGTGTGAGTGTGTGTGTATAAACAGGCACGTAAGCACATAAGAACATTTATACACTTACAAAAGCAGTTACACACAGAAATGCTGACATATATAAAAAATAGTATGCATATGTACACGCACACACACACACACACACTCACTCACACACGAGTGCACACACAAACACACACACACACACCCCTCTCAACAGCATAAACAGTTCGGCAGCTTTACCAGCGTCAGCTAACAAGGGCGCCATTTACACTTTAGGGTCTCTAAGGTCAAGGGCTTTGCTCGAAATAGGGTAGTTAGAAGACTGGGGGTAAGGGTGAGGAGGGGAGGTAGTCCAGAGGGTCAGGGGCTATTGAACCGATGGTGGCACAAGAACAGTAGTACAGTCTATGTAAGTATGTGTGGGGTGTGTGTGTTAAAACCACGTGTGTGTCCTGTTGGATCTTAGCGAGGCTCACTGATCATGAGCATTTCAGTTACAAATATATATATTTATATATAAATAAATATTATTAAAAAATATAAATACAAATAGGGTTATATTTTTGTCCTTTTGAGTATGGCAGCATCTTTACATGACCTTCGATATCGTAACGCATTCATAATGCATCTATGTTCATAATCACACTTATAATGTGTTATCAAAACACCAAAAGGCTGCAAAGTGACATAATGCATTATAAAGGATTTATTTTAACTGTTCATCAACTTATTATAGAGACCAGTCACATAAAGCTCATAACTGTTTATAAAAGATTATAAGCTCTCTTCACAGGCATAAAGTAAAGTGGGTAACACGCTACCTAAATCTGGCATTCATAACGCATTATAAGTGCATTTATAGATGTACATAACCACACTTATAAAGTGCTATCAAAACATACCATAAGGCTGCATAAGACAAAGTGACATAATGCATTATAAATTATACATTTAAACTGTTTAACAACTTATTAAAGAGACCAGTGACATAAAGCCTTATAACATTCATGTTTAACAAATGCTTTTCCTGAAATTACTTTCTGCTCATAACTGTTTATAAAAGCTTATAAGCTCACTTCACAGGCATAAAGTGTTGTCATTAATTAATCACCTCTTTGAAAGAGACTGCATACATGGTAGTACATAATAACTTATAGAAGCTTATAAATGCTTTAAGTAAATCATCTTGTTTTAAGTATTTATAATAAGTATTTATATATAAGTATTAAGCACTTATAATGCATTATTCCACTGTGTTATAAAGCCTTATGTCAAATTGTATTAACAATTTATTACTATGATTGTGAACATCTTTGGACATTAACAAAGGCTTATGACAGATATTATCAATACGTTATAGAGCTTCATAAATTCATTTATAATGCATTATGACACTCTGGGTTATAAAGCCTTATATCAAATTGTTACAACATCTATGTGCATTAACACAGGCTTATTTCAGATTATATCATTATGAATACGTTGCAAAGCTTCATAAATGCATTTAAATGCATTATGTCACTTTGTCTTATAAAGCTCTATGTCAAAATGATCTAACAATTTATGACTATGGTTATAAATATCTATGGACATTAACAAAGGCTAATGAAAGATGATATATAGCATTATGAATACTATATAGAGCATTATAAGTGCACTTTTAATGCATTACGTCACTTTGTGTTATAAAGCCTTATATCAAATTGTTCTAACATATTGTTCATAATGCATTACAAGTGCATTTATAAAGTATTCATAATGCTTCATAACATCTGTCATAAGCCTTTGTTATTGTCCATAGATGTTCATAATCATAGTCATGATTACAGGAGCAATTTAGATAGGCCACACTGTGGGGGAAACCCACGCGGACACAGGGAGAACATGGAACATCCACTCAGATCTGGACTCCATTCTGGAACCCCAGGGCTGAGAGGCGAATGTCGTTAAATGGCGCACCATCACCCTAAACTAAATTATAACTAAGATTTACAATAAATAAAAATAGAATTAAATGCATGATGATCAGATTGATCTGAATAATGTGTGTAAATTGATTCTTATATAATAATGTCAATTGTTTGGAATCATATTTGAGATGTTCAGTATGTTTTGAGTGGATTCTTTGGGAGTTGGGAGGGATTTGGTCAGCAGGTAAATGACATGGAATTAAATATACCAGAACTCTGATACAGGGCGGCACGGTGGCTTAGTGGTTAGCATGTTCTCTCAGCACTAGGTATTTCCAGTTCGAATCCCAATCTGGGTGGAGTTCCCAAGTTCTCCCCGTGGGTTTCCTCCGGGTTCTCCGGTTACCTCCCACAGTCCAAAAAACATGGATCAAGGTCAGTTGAATTCTCCAAATTGTGAGTGAGTGAGTGTGTGCCCAGCGATAGACTGGCACCCTGCCCTGGGTGTATCTGCCCAGCGCCCGAGACGTTCCCTTTCTATGGAACAGTTGTGGGTCATTAACTACAGCAGAATGTGGGTGGGTACCAGTTGGGGTGTGTCCTGCAGCAGTGGCAGCAGTGTAGCCTCGAGGATGGCAGTCTGATCAGCGGCCAGTCCCTGCCACAGTGACACCAGCAGGATGATGAGGTGGGTGGCACTGCGTAACCTGGAGAAAGCCTGCACCAGACACGCTCGGTTCTCCTCTGCGGCATCCGCCAGCGCGATCACCTGAACCACAGAACAGACAGAGGATGGTCAGAGATACATCTCCAGCACATTTCACAGCCTCTCGGAAGATCTACCACATCTCATAACAATCAGAGAAGATACAGCATAGATTAGAACCATCAGAACATTAGACCTCTGCTTATATCTTCTGCTTAATCGTCAAGGATTGGATTGGACAACCTTTGGCCAATCAAATTACTTATTACAAATGACTTATTGGCTATATAATTGTTAGTAGGAAGTTGGGTAGGAAGTTAATAGGAAGAATGATTTTTCTTAAGTTTGCCTGTCTTCACATCTCATTATCTTCCTCTTTATCCTCTATTAGGGTCGCGGGGGGTTCCTCATGTCCCTCCAGGGGAGAACGTTTCGGGCACGTGCAGATACACCCAGGACAGGGAGCTGCCAATACATCTCTGTGCACTGTGCACACACACACTCACACAACCATCTCATATCAATAACTTCCCTTTAATCTTATATAGGGTCTGGGGGGGGGGGGGACCCATTGCCCATCCAGAGGAGAACGTTTCGGGCACTGGGCAGATACACCAAGGACAGGGCGCCAATCTATCACTGGGCACATACTCACTCACACACACACACACAAGGGCAACGTAGATGGGGCAATTACTCATGTCATCTCATTAACATCCACTTTATCCTCTACTAGGGTCGCAGGGGGATTTCCCCATGCCCATCTAGGGGAGAACGTTTCGGTCAATGGGCACCAGGACAGTATGCCAATCTATCGATGGTTACACACACACTCATACATAAAACACATGGGCAATTTAAAGCAGCTAATTCCCCCTGAAGCCACGTTTTTTGGACTGTGGAAAATAAAACACAAGGACACAAGGAGAACATGGAAACTCCACCCAGATTGGGATTGGAATCTGGCTCCCCAGGGCTTAGAGGTGAACACCACCATAGCACCATAGAATATTATATATAGGATTTTAAATTAAAATAAATAAATAAATAAAAGGCATTAATAATGCGTGCAAATCCATTCTTACACAATAATGTAAATAATTTAACTGGGCAGCACGGTGGCTTCGTGTTTAGCATGTTCTCCTATCAGTACTAGGGATTCCCGGTTCGAATCCCAATCTGGGTGGAATATATTTAGAGTGTAACCTTTGGCACTTTGGGGTTCTAACATCCATCCATTATCTTACGCTTTATCCTCTACTAGGGTCTCGGGGGGGTTCCCCAAGCCCATCCAGGGGAGAGCGTTTCAGGCGCTGGGCAGATACACCCAGGACAGAGCACCAATCTATCACTGGGCTCACACTCACTCACACAGACACACTCTATATGGGGCAATTTGGAGAATTCAGTTGACCTTTATCCATGTTTTTGGATTGTGGGAGGAAACCGGAGAACCTGGAGGAAACCCACGTGGACACGGGGAAAACATGGAAACTCCACCCAGATTGGAGTCCCTAGAACATGCTAATCACTAAGCCACCGTGCCACCTGGGATTCTAACACATCAATAAGAATTGATCTGAACAGCAGTGCCCCCGCAGGAGAATCAAAACAAATAACGCAGGTGCTACGACCTCACGGAGGGATTGCAGACCCTACTGATGGCGTGCTGACAGGAGAGGGGAAGTGGCGCTGATGGATAGGCCTGGAGAACACGACGCTGTAGGAAAGGAGCTGAGGCTATGCTTCCTGCTCAATAACAGAAATGCCGAGGGTGTATATATATATAGTTTTTTACATTGGTTTATTGGCTGAACAGAGGCAGGGCTGCTGGACTCGGACGTTATCCGGAGCCCGTTAATTGCTCGCTAAGCTCTGGTTCCTGGGGCGAGGAGCGGGAAGCGGTCGTTGAAAGGGAATCTTGCTAACGGAGACGAGTGCGTGGTGACAAAACCAACCGCTCGGCCAAAGCAAACCGAGAAGTGATGAAGGGGCTTTTTGTGAGGGCTGGCGCGGGGACTGATTGATGCCAGCTGAGGAGGAACAAAGGCACATTTACCAGCGCGAATGTGAACAAGTGTGTGGAGGTAGACGCGACCGTCCAGGAGAGGATCTGCAGCGCAACGATTTACTGAAAAAAGTCGAAATACCCATTTTGAACGGTGAATGTCGAGGTAGAGTCAATAGGTGCGGGGAATATGTGAAAATGGGAAAGTGGCCCGGTGGCTTAGATACACTCAGGACAGGGCACCAATCTATCATTGGGCACACACTCACTCACACAAATACACTGTATATGGGGCAATTTGGAGAATTTAATTGACCTTGATACATGTTTTTGGACTGTGGGAAGAAACCGGAGAACTGGAGGAAACCCACGCGGACACAGGGAGAACATGCAATCTCCACCCAGATTGGGATTCGAACCTGGAACCCCTAGCGCTGAAAGGAGAACATGCTAACCACTAAGCCACTGAGCAACCGAGCAGGATATATATATATATATATATATATATATATATATATATATATATATATATATATATATATATCCCCATGCCCATCCAGGGGAGAATGTTTCAGGGGCTGGGAAGATTAAACCCAGGACAGGGCACAAACTATCGCTGGGCACACACTCACTCACACAGACACACTCTATATAGGACAATTTGGAGAATTCAATTCAACTTGATCAATGTTTTTGGACTATGGGAAAGGAAACCTGAGAACCCGGAGGAAACACATGGACACGGGGAGAACATGGACACACTACGCAGATTGGGATTCGAACCGGGCATATACCACATCCATTTACTTTGAAAAAATCCACTTTGAATGAAGAATGTCGAGGTTGTTGTCGATGTTGAGGTAGAGAAAATAGGTGCGGGGAATATGTGAAGTTGGGAAAGCGGCACGGTGGCTTAGTGGTTTGCATGTCCTAGGGATTCCTGGTTCGAATCCCAATCTGGGTGGAGTTTCCATGTTCTCCCCGTGTCCGCGTGGGTTTCCTCCGGATTCTCCGGTTTCCTCCCACAGTCCAAAAATATGGATGAGGTCAATTGAATTCTCCAAATTGCCTCATATAGAGTGTGTTCGTGTGAGTGAGTGTGGGCCCAGCAATAGATTGGAGGAAACCCACGCGGACACTAAAAAATCTATTTGCCAATAGATTTAATTTTATTGGATTGCTACAGGAACCAGAAATCTGTTACTCAGCGATCAGCGTTCACTTTAAAAACCGGCCTAGATTACATCGCAGATGACCAGTTTATCTGCTACTCCTCTTCCCCAGGATTTATTCACAATAAAGCATGCCCTCTCATACCTTATTGCATTGTTATTATTTTTAAGTTTTTGTCTAATAACAGTTACTGTACTAATAACATTACAGTTAATAAATGTCTGTAAACAAGATTTTTTTTTTTTTAATTCCAATCCCAAAATTCTATGTTCCACACCAGTAGCTTATCTGCATTTGTGGGCGAGAACAGGCTATAGAATGATTTCACACTTTCCTGTAATTTACGCAACACTGGACTGGCACACACATACACATCCTCTTATGATTTTCCCTTGGGTATGTTAAAAAAAATAATAAAAAAATAAATAAATAAAAAAATGACCCGCCCTATATACACCCATCTATTTCAGAAGCAACATTTATGACCCAAAACAAATAGTGACCATCGTAAGGACGAGTCGAGTTCCAAAAACGTCCCCAGCTGGGATAAACACTCCCTATTTATCCCTCTGGTGTTTTTCTTCTCAGCGGGCGACGGATGCTTTTGGTTTGTGGTCTTGCTTGCACCTTGACGAGGGACTAGCTCATCCAAATGCTCGCCGTCGGCATTGGCAGGCCGACTTTTCGGGGTGAGATAAGCCTCTGGAACACTACACGAGGTGTGCAAGCATGTGCGGTGAGGCCAGCGGACTTTCCCCGAAAGTCATTATGGCAGGTTCAAGTTGGATGTTTTGTCGTGGAACAAGGCGAGCTTTAACAATGCAAGGCTGAGCAGACAGTCTGCAGCGAGACGGCGAGCTCCAGAAATACAGAGGAGCAACGTATGTATATATAGTAATAAATACAGACTGCACAGGTTTTGGAGACAATCCATGCCACAGACTGCGGCCGACTAAACATAGAGAATTTTTTTTTGAGAGAGAGAGAGAGAGAGAGATACAGAGGGACTGATAGACGTTGTGTAAAAATCCAGATGATGGAGATTACAGATTACTTCTAATTCAAATTAAAGATACAACCGCAAACTCTTTGTGACTTCTGATTTGTCGTCTTAAACTTAATTCATTAATATGTTGTAGATTCATTATACAGCACCAGTCAAATGTTTGGACACGACTCCTTTATGTTCCACTTATTGTCCATGTTCTCAGTTCCACTTGCAGTAAAGTTGAACTTTGTACAATTCCAGCCTGTAGTCCATCTGTTTGTGTTCTACAGTCCATACTGTGTATGTCCCCTTTACTCTGTTCTAATGGTCGGAACCCCTGACCATGTTGGTGCATTATTCCTATTCCAACAGTCACTGATTTGTTTAAACGAAACTACACTAAAACCCCCTGCAGAAATGATAATAAACAATCCACCACCCTAATGATACCTGTACTGTGATGCTCCTGATAGAGGGACCGATAGCCGTTGTGTATAAATCCAGATGAAGGAGATTACAGATTATTTCTAATTCAAATAATAGCTCCAACACTGTGGAATTCTTTACGGTAAATTATCGTGACTGTTCTGATTTGTCGTCATTTAAGTCTTAAAAGAACTTAAACTAAATTCATTAATATGTTATAGATTTGCGGCACGGTGGCTTAGTGGTTAGCACGTTCTCCTCTCAGCACTAGGGATTCCCGGTTCGAATCCCCATCTGGGTGGAGTTTCCATGTTCTCCCCATGTCTGCGTGGGTTTCCTCCCACAGTCCAAAAACATGGATCAAGTCAACTGAGTTCTCCAAATTGCCCCATATAGTGTGTGTATGTGTGTGTGTCTGTGTGAGTGAGTGTGTGCCCAGCGATAGATTGGCGCCCTGTCCTGTGTGTATCTGCCCAGTGCCCGAAACGTTCTCCCCTGGATGGGCATGGGGAACCCCACCGCGACCCTAATAGAGGATAAAGTGGAAGATAATGAATGAATGAATGTTATAGATTCATTATACAGCACCACTCAAAAGTTTGGACACACTCCCTTTATGTTCCACGTATTGTCCATGTTCTCAGTTCCACTTCCAGTAAAGATGGACTTTGTAGTTCTACAAATCCAGACTGTAGTTCATCTGTTTGTGTTCTACAGTACACACTGTGTACGTCCCCTTTACTCTGTTCTAATCAACAGCAAAATCCTTGTGACTGTTATGATTTGTCTTCATTTAAGTCTTAACTAAAAACATTTCCATTTTCATCACTTTTTATTATTATTATTATTATAAAGCTGTCCAAAACTCGTCATGAATAAACAAAAAAGGCTCAAGATGAAAAATACATGCCGTTTTAAAGCCCAGAATATACCCCACGGCTAAATACACGTCAGAGCCGTACCGCATTCATTATCTTCTACTAATCCTCTACAAAAGGGGGGTTTCCATGTTCTCCCCATGTCTGCATGAGTTTCTTCCAGGTTCTCTGGTAATCCCACAGTCCAAAAACATGGATTCAAAATCGATTGATTGAATGCTCTAGTTTGCCCCATATAGTGTGTGTGTGTCCATGAGTGAGTGAGTGTGTGCCCAGCGATAGATTGGTACGTTCTCCTAGGGATAGGCATGGAGAAAGCCCCCGCTTACAAATATGTAATATATATAAATATACAAATATAAATAAACACGCACCCAGCCTCACATATATGTATATTTGTATGTGGGTGTGTGTGTATAAACATACTATATATAAACACACACACCCACATACAAATATACACATATGCACACACACACACACACATATATACACACACACATATATACATGTTCTCTCTCACTTGAAGTCCTGCCTACCTGCTACACTGGACCCACACCAGTTTGCGTAACGCAGCAATAGATCCACAGAGGACACTATTTGCACAGCGCTACACACCGCACTGACCCAATTGGACTGTCAAAACTCATACATGAGAATGCTCTTCATTGATTTTAGTTCAGCATTCAACACAGTGATCCCATCCATGCTGATATCCAAGCTCAACCATCTGGGTATCAGCACATCACTCTGCAACTGGATCTCAGACTTCCTGACTAACAGACCCCAGGCTGTTAAATTGGGCAACCTCATCTCATCAGTCATCACCCTGAACACTGGCGTTCCACAAGGCTGTGTTTTGAGCCCGATTCTGTACTCCCTCTTCACCCACGACTGTGTGCCTGTTTATGGATCAAACACCATAGTCAAGTTTGCAGACGACACCACGGTGATAGGCCTGATCAGAGACAACGATGAGACGGCCTACAGGGACGAAGTACAGCATCTGTCCTCATGGTGCCACGAAAACAACCTGGCTCTCAACACGCACAAAACCAAGGAGATTTTTGGGAAAGGTTATGGACTTCAGGAAGACCAGGAGCCAAGCTCACACCCCCATCTACATCAGTGGAGCTTCAGTGGATCAGGTGTTCAGCTTCAAGTTCCTCAGTCTTCACATCTCTAATGATCTCACCCGGTCCTTGAACTCCTCCATCCTCATCAAAAAGGCGCAGCAGCGCCTTTACCTTCTCCGGAGTCTTAAGAAAGCTCACCTGTCTCCCAGGATCCTGGTGAACTTTTACCGCTGTACCATTGACAGCATACTCACCAACTGCATCTCTGTATGGTATGGCAGTTGCTGTGCTGCAGACCGCAAAGCACTCCAGCGGGTGGTAAAAACGGCGCAGCGCATCATAGGTACCGAGTTACCCACCATTGAGGACTTGCATCAAAAGCGCTGCCTGGGCAGGGCAAGAAATATCACAAAGGACACTACCGACTCAAACCACAGACTTTTCAGCCTCTTACCATCCGGTAGGCGTTACAGGAGCCTCCGCTCCCGCACCAGCAGACTCTGGTATATACACACACAGACTTTCAACTTTCGTTTAACAGATTTTGTGCTTGTAGCCTAATAAAATATATAAACATACATAAATACATCAGTGGTCTGAAACTGTATACACTCAAAGCTGTACGGGTGGAACCGGGAAGCTACACACTGCCATCTGGGTGCCAATACTTACGTGAAATACGTGTGTGGGAAAGAAAGCGAGGCCCCGAGAGAGACAGCGAGATGAGGATCGTATCAACAAATGATGCTAGACAGTAACTGCTATTGTGTTGGGTCACGGTGCAGAGATAGTGTATGGCTCGATAGTGAGCGGTCGCTTGGCCCGGACAATGCTTGTTTATAAACCGCGGAGGCTGGAGAAAGAGTTGCAAGCAAGATAGCATCTGGAAACCCACACGGGCAACCTGAGCTGGGCTTATCGACTGCAGTGGAAGGCTCCAAACCACACGGCCTGATAAGCACTATTTTTTCCCCCCGGCTGTGCTGATCACCTCCGCTGCACTGATTCCAGTACAGCACTTATAATCACAGGTCAGTATAAACACACACACATTACATTACAGACTATAAGAGCTTTCAGACCAGAAAAAAACATTAATTATAAAATTCAGAACTGTTAAAAGATGATGCAAATGTTTAACAGAAGGGATTTTGCTTGTCTGTCTTTTTTTTGACACTTTGACACTATATAAAGCACCTTTTGAAATTGCTACAGCATCACTGGAGCAACGAGGGTTAAGGGTCTTGCTCAAGGACCCAGATTGGTAATGTTAATGGACTTGGATTTCACCTTAAATCCAAGGAGTGCATAAACCTAAATTACCCTTTGTGGTAATCAAAGCAACACTGTGGATTTGTATAGAGAACACACACATACACAAACTTTTGTTTCACTTTCATAAGTGCTTGTAGACTATATACATACATATACATACACACATATACACATTCATATATATATATATATATATATATATATACACACACACACACACACACACACACACACACACACACATACACACATTCATATATACATATACACATTCATATATATATATATATATATATATATATATATATATATATATATATATATATATATATATATACATATATATATATATATATATATATATATATATATATATATATATATATATATATATATAGCTCAGTAATTAAGATAATGGCTTATCCATCACAATGTTTTAATCCCAAATCCTCTAAAAATTGCATGTGAGCTCTGTAGCACAGTCCTTAACCCTCATTGGTCCAGAAGTGCTGTATCACCTGTTCTCTTAATGCATGACTTAATGCAGTAGTATTTTTTTAGTATTTAAATATCAAAACAATGGAGGACGCTAAGAACAGGCTGTGATGAGCCAGTGAGGTTTGATTCTTTGATTCTGAAAGGAGCCTGATGAGCTCGTCATTTCCTCATTTGAAAGTTCAAAAGTGTAAATTGTGACGCAAACCCAAGTGCTACATTCTTGTAGTTTATCTGGTGAGAGGTTAAAGGGGGGTGTTTAAGCCGCCACTGCTGAAGGCTTCAGGAAACACGACTTACAGGGTGTGACATCGGTGACCTGCTTAAACCTGAAACACCTAAGTGCCCCTGCAGTGGGACTGGAATGGTGCAGGGTGGTCCTGCTGCCCAGAGGCACAACTCGGTGGGAATTCAGGACGAGAACTTTCATAATTATGATCTTATAGCATAATAAAAAGTCTCCGTATAAATCAGGAGTTCTAAAGCCGGACAAGGCTTCGTCTCCCAGTGTTCCCCATGAATGTAACGAAGTGTGCGAATGTAAAGCGGATGTAGATCATTACCGACGCTTAGGAGTTCATGTGCAGTAAAA
The DNA here is from genome assembly GCA_019802505.1 of Corydoras sp. C115. Classification (NCBI taxonomy): domain Eukaryota; kingdom Metazoa; phylum Chordata; class Actinopteri; order Siluriformes; family Callichthyidae; genus Corydoras; species Corydoras sp. C115. The sequence goes on along the minus strand of JAFMOC010000891.1, from coordinate 11,017 downwards.
TATTCCAAACATGCAGAGGAAAGAAAGGAGACAAACAGATTCAGAGCCTGAAGCAGGACGTTTTGGGTTAATTGCACGTGTTTTGAAAATGTTTTGCAGCGAAAGGTCATATCGACAAAGGTTCTATAGCTTTACACAAATGAAAAAAAAATTAATCTTGGATCTGTTGCAACAAGACTCATGAGGGGCGAGTGAGTTTCCAACCTTCATTCAACTAATCTTTAAAAAGAACCAGAAGCTTCAGGAGATCAAAATGAGAACCATTGTAACCATGTAATTAATAAAGATCATAATGCCTCGTTTTATGGAACTAACAATTCAAATCAACCAGTTTCTTCCATCCATCCATTATCTTCCGCTTTGACCTCTACTAGGGTCGCAGGGAGTTCCCCATGCCCATCCAGGGGAGAACGTTGGGTGCTGGGCAAATACACCCAGGACAGGGCGCCAATCTATCACTGGGCACACACTCACTCACACAGACACACACTCTGTGGGGCAATTTGTTCGAATCCCAGATTGGGATTCGAACCGGGAATCCCTAGTGCTGAGAGGAGAACATGCTAAACACTAAACCACCGTGCCACCTATATATATATATATATATATATATATATATATATATATATATATATATATATATATATATATATAAAATGTAGATTTCAATAAAAATCATAAACAAGAGACACCAATACCGATAAAGAGTTACAGTATATTGTACAGATCACATGACCATGTGCTTTCATGTCTGAGTTAGATATGAGGGTGTGAGAGAGAGTGTGGAGTGTGTGTGTGTGTGTAGCAGGACCCCCGTGCAGATGTGATGAGTGATGGTATCTTCTCTCCTCCTTCTCTTCAGCATCTGTATTTAAAAGTTGTGAGGCAGTCAAAGTCTTTCATTACCTCAGCTTTTACTCATTACACACATACACCCTTACCCTGTAATCTCACACTCACTCAGAGAGAGAGAGAGAGAGAGAGAGAGAGAGAGAGAGAGAGAGAGAGAGAGAGAGAGAGAGAGAGAGAGAGAGAGAGAGAGAGAGCACACATACTTTGTAATCACCTTTGCACACAGCCACACACATGCATGTACACACAAACACACAGACACAGAGAGAGAGAGAGAGAGAGAGAGTCTACAAGCACTTACGAAAGAGAGAGAGCACAGTTACTCTGTAATCACATTTGCGCGCGCACACCCACACACACACACGAACACACACAAAAAACGAGAGATAGAGATCACATTCGCATGCAGACATGCATGCACACACTCACAGAGAAAAAGCACACTTACATTGTAATCACATTTGCACAAACACACACACACAAAGTGAGAGAGTGTGAGAGAGATACCTTAATCTGTACTAACATTCGCATACAGACATGCATGCACAAGTGCATAGACAGAGAGAGAGAGAGAGAGAGAGAGAGAGAGAGAGAGAGAGAGCACACTTACATTATCACATTTGCACATAGCCACCCACACACACAAAGTGAGAGAGAGTGAGAGAGAGATACCTGACTATGAATTAACATTCACATACAAACATGCATGCACAAGTGCATAGACACACACACACACACACACAGAAAAAGAGAGAGAGAGCACAATTACATTGTAATCACATTTGCACAGACACACACACACACACAAGTGAGAGAGTGTGAGAGATACCGGACTCTGTATCAACATTCACATACAAACATGCACGCACAAGTGCATACACACACATACACACACACACACAACGAAAAAAGAGAGATCACATTCATGCACACACTGACAGAAAGACCGAGAGAGAAAAAAAGCAACAGTGTTTCCTCTGTAATCTCATTTGCAATCGCTTAGACACACAGTAGGGATTCAGGTTTGAATCCTGATCAGGGTGGAGTTTTCATGTTCTCCATGTATCTGTGTGAGTTTTCTCCGGGTTCTCCAAAAACATGAATTCAGCATGAATTGGCTGCCCTTAATACTCACTATGTAAAATGCCAGTGATAGATTGGCACCCTTTCCTGGGTGTATATGCCCAGCGCCTGAAACGTTCTCCCCTAAATGGACATGTGGAACCCCCTCCCCGTGACCCTAGTAGAGGATCAAACGGTCAAGATAATAAGATGAGAAAGAAAACATATTACACATATTAAAACATATTAAACTTTAATAATGAATAAATTCCAATTAATCAAGACACACAAATTATTTCTGAATTCTGAATTAGTTCTGAATCATATTTAATATATATATATATATATATATATATATATATATATATATATATATATATATATATATATATATATACACACACACACACACACACACACATTGCCTACAAGCACTTCTGAAAGTTTGTGAAATGAAAGTATGTATATTGTGTGTGTATACGTATGCATATTTTTATATATTTACAGTATATACATACATACAGTACATACATACATATATGTATGTATGTGTGTGTATATATATATATATATATATATATATATAGAGAGAGAGAGAGAGAGAGAGAGAGAGAGAGAGAGAGAGAGAGAGAGTCTACCAGCACTTACAAAAGTCTGTGAAATGAAAGTTAAAAGGAAGTGTGTGTGTGTGTGTGTGTGTGTGTGTGTGTGTTCCCTATACAAATCCACAGTGTTGCTTCGTCTACAAATCCACAGTGTTGCCACAAAATTTGACATTATTACTCTTTTGGACCCAATTTAGGTTTATACACTTTTTACATGGATTTAAGGTGACTTGGCTGCTCTAAATTGCCCCTATTTACATTGCCTATATATAGTGAGTGAGTGTGTGCCCAGTGATAAATAGGCACCCTGTGATGGGTGCATCTGCCCAGCACCTGAAACGTTCTTCCCTGGATGGGGATGGGCATGGGAACCCCCCCACCCCGCAACCCTAGTAGAGGATAAAGCGTAAGATAATGAATGAGAATTCATGAATACCTCAGGTTACAGCTGTCGCCGGCGTCAGCACAAAAACACAAACAAGAACACAGGTCTGAGAAGTGATAAAGTCGCATCAGATCTGCTCTGTTGTGAGGTTATAACAGACCCACAGATGCAGCGTCTGATTATCTGTTTATAAAGCAGGGACACAGCGGCATGCAGCCTGGAATCAGACGGAGACGTCCCCCCGGGAGATAACACGCAGATCAAAACATCACGACGCCGGACTGGCAGTCAAGAGATTCCCACAATACAATCTGGTGAATCAGTAACCTGTGCCCTGCTACACTGGACAGTTTTACCTCAGAACCAGCAAATTGAAGTCCTGTCCTGTCCTTATATATATATATATATATATATATATATATATATATATATATATATATATATATATATATATATATATATATATATATATATATATATATAGGGCGGCACGGTGGCTTAGTGGTTAGCACATTCACCTCTCAGCGCTAGGGATTGCCGGTTCGAATCCCCATCTGGAGACAGAATCACAATGAAATGTGTTGATTATTGACCCCCCCCCCCCCCCCCCAAAGCCCTATAAAGTGGAGCTCGTGTTCCATGGGTGAGTCATCTCTATGACCGATGAGAGCAGAAATGACAACCTCTAGAACCGAAATCAGTCGATCTGTGCAGCTAAACTCGGTCAACATGATGTAATGATGCCCCGCACACTGGGAGTTTTTTTCAGTTTCCGTCATGTCCTGAGAACGATAAAGCAGGGATTGTTCTCGTTGCCCATATTTGTGAAAGACGTTCAATTTTGGAAACCAGCCACTGATGTGGAACTTTCAAGGTTCTGTGAACTTTACAGCTAGAGGTGTAGAGCTGGAATCTACCAAGTGGATGCCAACAAGCGGGTATGTGTTCACTCGAACCCCCACCACGCTTCTTCTCGTTCTGATGTGAGGGCTAGCCATAATTATGCAGACTGACAGGGGGCTGATTGTCGGCTGGCCCATCTGGAGACGTTCCTGTTCCACTCAATCGGACCCGTTTGCTGTTCTCTCAATAGCCTCCTTTAAACAGGTCCACTCAGGAAAGAGACACAGGCTCTCTCGCTCTCTCTCTCTCTCACACACACAAACGCCCAATTTAGGACAACAAGATAAATATCCGGTAAGGAGCAGCCCCTGCATGCGGGGTCTCTGATTACAGGGAAACGTTGGGTGATCACATGACCTGACATTGTCGCACCAATCAGGGCCGAATCATTAAGATCAAACTTCAGAGAAGAGAGTTTGGGAAAGTAATCAGTCAGAAAGACAAACAATAGTGTCGTCACTGCTGCTGTTCTTCGGTCGGGGTCAAGCCAGGTCAAAGATGAAGATCCAAAGTTATATCAGTATACACACACACACTCATTCATTCATTCATGCATTATCTTCCGCACAATCCTCTACTAGGGTCAAAGAGGGGGTTGGGTTCTCTATGTCCATCCAGGGGAGAACGTTTCAGGTGCTGGGCAGATACACCCAGGACAGGGTGCCAATCTATCGCTAGACACACTCACATAGACATTCTTATTTATTCATTATTTTCCCCTTAAACCTCTACTAGGGTCGCGGGGGGGGGTTCCCCACACCCATCCAGGAAAAAACGTTTTGGGTGCTGGGCAGAAACACCCAGAACAGGGCGCCAATTTATCGCTCGACACACACTGACACACACGTACACACTCGCTCATACATTATCTTTTGCTTAATCCCCTACCAGGATCTCGGGAAGGGGAGTGGGGGGGTTCCCCATGCCCATCCAGGGGAGAATGTTTCGGGCGCTTGGCAGATACACCCAGGACAGGATGCCAATCTATCACTGGACACACTCTATATGGGGCAATTTGGAGCATTCCATATATTTTATATCCATGTTTTTGGACTGTGGGAGGAACCCGAAAAACCCAGAGGAAACCCACACGGACACGGGGAGAACATTGAAACTCCACCCAGACTGGGATTTGAGCCTGGATCCCCAGCACTGAGAGGAGAACATGCAAAGCTTAAGTTCAAATAATTTATTAATAGAGTGTTTTTTTTACAACAGTACATTGTCACAAAGCTGCTTCACAGTGTTATAAGGTTTTAAACCCCCAAAGAGCAAGCCGAAGAGACAGTGGCAAGAAAAAACTCCCTGATATGTTGATATTTTAAGGAAGAAACCTTGTGAGGACCAAGACTCAGTGGGGGACTCATCCGCCTTGAGCGGCCGGGCAGCATCAACAGTGTAGGACACTAATGTACAGATTGTGTGATGATCATGTGACCCGTATTTAACAATTGGAAAAACTATAAGTCCATTGAGGGCGTCCTGCAGGCCTGCCAGTCCAATATAATAGAAATCCAGGTTCTTGGATAACCGTGAAGACTCCATGCTGTGCACACACGAACAGTCAACGTAAAGCATGATGGTTACAGGAACTTCAGGGACTGATTTAGAGAAAACTGCAATCATGCCCTTCACTGCACACCTGACACCCCTCCAAAGACAAGGGAACGGAGCTGTGATCTCAACTCTGAATCTCAACATGATGTCATCGCTTAAAACCATGGTTCTTGAGTGCACAGGCATGAACATGAGCTTATGCATGAGAACAACAAGCACCCATTACCTGGATTGATGATGTATTCGTTTTGGACAGGAAGCTGTCCAAAACAGGTGGGGCACGGTAGCTCAGTGGTCAGGGTGTTGGGCTATCAATCTGAAGGTTGGTGGTTCAAATCCCAGGTCCACTGAAGTTACCAATGTGGGTCCTTGAGCAAGACCCTTAACCCTCATTGCTCCAGGGATGTTGTGATTAACCCTGTGCTCACCTTAAGTCGCTTTGGATAAAAGCGTCCAATAAATGACCAAATGTAACTGTAATGAAGCTGTCTGGACCAGAACTTTGGCATGTTGGCTTGGTTTTTAGCATGTTCTCCTCTCAGCACTAGGGGTTCCCGTTTCAAATCCCAATCTGGGTGGAGTTTCCATGTTCTCCACGTGTCCACGTGGGTTTCCTCTGGGTTCGCCAGTTTCCTCTCACAGTCAAAAAAAAAAATGCGACCCTAGTCTTCAGAATCCCACAGGATTAAGTGGAAGATAATAAGACAAGATGAGATGTGCAGGTTATGAAGCTCAAAATACCTGGGAATCAAACTTCTTCAAGAAACAAACTCGCCTTTAGGCTTTCTACAGTAAGAAAACTATTATATAATAATAATAGAAAATTATAATAATAATATTAATAATAGGGCGGCATGGTGGCTTGGTGGTTAGCATGTTCTCCTCTCAGCACTAGGGATTCCCGGTTTGAATCCCCATCTGGGGGGAGTTTAAATATTCTCCCCGTGTCCGTGTGGGCTTCCTCTGGGTTCTCCGGTTTCCTCCCACAGTCCAAAAACATGGATCAAGTCAATTGAGCTCTCCAAATTGCCCCATATAGAGTGTGTCTGTGTGAGTGAGTGTGTGCCCAGTGATAGATTGGCGTCCTGTCCTGGGTGTATCTGCCCAGCGCCCAAAACGTTCTCCCCTGGATGGGCATGGGCAATAAATGTTTTTGAATAAACTGCATGGTTTATAAGTGGGGCGTCAGAGTGACATGGCTAACACGGTTAGCATGTCCGCCTTTGAGCGCTGGGGACCCAGGTTGGATTCCAGATCTGGGTTTCCATGTTCACCCAAAGGCCGTGTGGGTTTCCTCCAGGTTCTCCAGTTTCCTCCTACAGTCCAAAAACATGGATTTAAGGTGAATTGGCAGCTCTACATTGTCTCATATAGTGTGAGTGAGTGTGTCCAGCAGTAGATTGGCACCCAGTCCTATGTGTATCTTCCCAGCGCCCGAAACGTTCTCCCCTGGATGGGCATGAGGAACCCCCTACCCCTGAACCGTCCTTACTGTAGGTCATCAAGGGAATTTTAACCTACTACATATTTGCCTATTGTGTATTAGGACATACTACTCATTCTTCCCGACAGCATTTCCCTAACCCCCCACCCACTCTTCCCCATCCTGCATCATCCTTTATAAAGACCTTGCACTCTCGGTCTAACAGAAGAGCTCTGTTTTCCCCCGTAAATGTTTCCGCATGCTACTACACATGTTCCAAAACACCCAGCGTGGAGAAAAGCTCGCGCAATACAAAAACCACAATACGGCCGCATCCAAAACGAGTGGATGTGTTCAATAAACAAACAAGTCTGCTAATCCCATTAGCTTCGGCTCCGGATAACGAGGTGGCTCACGGGTTTAGAAGACACACAGATGTTCTATTCTCCAGATGCTCCTGCCACAATTTGGGTACCAAAGGCCATTATTGACTAGGAAGCACGGCATGCCGTCATGCTTGAGGTAGGTAGGAGGCCATTTTTTGGTGTTTTAAAAGGAACGCCGTGAATACAAGAAGCCAGAAGAGTTAAGTTAGGGTGTAGCCAGATGTGCTGCAGCATTCTGGACCAGAATTTGATGAAACTCCTGGGAACATCTTTAGGAGAGAATCCCAGAAGGTCAGAGCAGATATGATGAGTGACTCACTGAAGGAGAAAAGACAGGTCGACCGTAGTAGAACCACCATGACCTTCTCTGGAATACTAACCTGCTTGTGAGAGCCTGGAAAAGTGGATACACCCTGTTTCCAAACTTTAGATGCTAGAATAAGAAGCTGGAACGTGTTCCCGTATTCATCCACCTCAACCGTAAGGATGGGAACAGCTCCATGAGATGAATTGGGGACACCAAGCCGAAGCTGTTGGTCTTAAATCCAATAACGGTGGAGGAGAAACTCGCAGCTAGGGCTGCATCAACGAATGGATAAAATCGTTGAAAATCGATTATTAGAAGTGTTGATAATGAATTTCGTTATCAATTCGTTGGGTCGCACTATTTCCGCGTTACTCGCAATGTCGTAATTGGGTGCTTGTTGTTCATAACGCTTACGTCACCTGTAGCGCTTCAACAATGCTGGAAAAACATAGCGGGTTGAACAAAAACAAGTTGATAAATCGTACAAATGAAACACAGCCAACGCAGAAAAAATAAAACTAAACGCTTCACACAAATAAAGAACATAGACCACAGTGATGATCCACCACCTGAAACTAAACATGGTGGCGTCACCGATGAGGATGAAGCTTAACAGCAGAGTAAATCACTACAAAATCCAGAGGTTCTTTATTTTTGAAGTGAATCAACGTAACGGTCAATCACACTATGAGAACCAGAACACACTTCATGCTGTTTTTGGTTGTTATGGATAATGACAGTGATGGAGAACGTGTGTTACTTTATAGTTACGTTTAATTAGTTTACGCTTACATTTTATGTGCTTTATAAATACATACAACTTGTACACAATGCTAATTAATGATAAAGCTTTACGATTTAATTTTCTGACAGTATAAGTGAGGACAATGCCCTCTATGGGAGTGAGGTAGGATGAGTTGCATTTGGAGGGGAATTAGGTAACATGTTAGAGTGACTCAAATTTGTGTAATTTAGTATTTTATTACACAATACACTACATATTGTACTAGTTTGTGTGTAAGATTTGTGTTTAATTGTTCTTTGGGCTACTCGGATGCCTTAAACTCATAATATATAGGATAAAGCGGAAGAAAATTGATGGATGGATCGATTAATTGAAAAAATAATCGACCGATTATTCGATCATCAAAATAATCGTTAGTTGCAGCCCTACTCCCAGCCTCTCTGTAATTCCACCGAACTCTCTAAAACAATGTCTATCTGGAGATCTGGCCATGCCTGAGATAGCGCCAGCTTTCAAGTCGCTCCTGCTGCAGACCATCTGATGGTCACAGACTTATTTTTTTTATTTTCATCAAGAACAGGATATTATCAGGAGTCGGCGCGCGGGCGCCACATCAGATTAGCCAACAGGCAATTTCGCCCACGGTCACGCATGCGTACGAATCAATCAAATACAACCCAGCCGGCCAGACTCGGACTCCGCACCAGAACCACGGCATCGCCGGCGTATAAGGTATGTGTGTTCTGTTGCAGCCAAGCATAAAAAGACTGAGCGAGATGCCAATTTCGGTCTCCAACAACATGCCGGGACCCACGAGCGAGAGCCCTACGTTAAGATCCAAGCATAAGCAGGTATGAGCTGAAGCATTAAACGTGCAATTACAGCCAGGAAATCTGCAGGTGGTCTGATTGAAAGTGGAAAAAACAAACACATAGGAAGTATGAGGAACCACAAGTCAACTGCGGAACACCAGCAGGAACTGGCCTCCTTCAATACGAGAGTCTGAGTAATCTCACTTGAGCTCAGGGTTCGTCTTAAAAGTAAAGCGAACAGGTACGGCCCTGTTCACACCTGGTTTTTCGGCGGCGTCTTCGGTGATTGGATTACAAATGGACAGCTGTACTTATGGTACTTGTAGTTAACTGTTACTATATAAAGGGCACTTATGTTCAGATCTTAATTTAAAGCTTTATACACAAACTAGTCGCTTCTTGGCCCGGGATTTGTGACGACATTGTCTGCAGATGGCGTAAATGTTAATTGGTTGCTTCTTGGTGGTTTTAAATGTTTGAAAAAAGGAATCTTACTTATTTGTTTATTTATTTAAGGGCAGCACGGTGGTTTAGTGGTTAGCATGTTCTCCTCTCAGCGCTAGGGATTCCCGGTTCAAATCCCAATCTGGGTGGAGTTTCCAAGTTCTCCCCATGTCCGTGTGGGTTTCCTCCGGGTTCACCGGTTTCCTCCCACAGTCCAAAAACATGGTTCCAGTCAATTGAATTCTACAAATTGCCCCAAATAGAGTGTGTCTGTGTGCCTAGCGATAGATTGGCATCCTGTTCTGGGTGTATTTGCCCAGCGCCCGAAACGTTCTCCCCTGGATGGGCCTGGGGAACCCCCCCCCCGCGACCCTAATAGAGGATAAAACTGAAGATAATGGATGGATGGATGTTTATATATTTACAAAAAAAAACACCAAACTAAACAACTTCCACATCATCAGATGGGGATTTGAACCGGACATCCCTAGCGCAGAAAGGCGAATGTGCTAACCACTAAGCCACCGTGCCGCACTAAGCACAGACTTTAGTTCTCATTGATATTTGGAAAGCGTCTTCAACTGATATGGAACGGTGGCTTAGTGATTAGTACGTCTACCTCTCAGCGCTAGGGATTCCCGTTTCAAATCTCAATCTGGGTGGAGTTTCCATGTTCTCACCATGTCCGTGTGGGTTTCTTCCGGGTTCTCCGGTTTCCTCCCACAGTCTGAAAACATGGATTCAAGGTAAACTGGCTACTCTAAATTGCCACTGTATAATGTTAATATAATAATATTCGCACCCTGTCCTGGGTGTGTCTGCCCGGTGCCCGAAACGTTCTCCCCTGGATGGGCATGGGGAACCCCCCCCCACAACTCTAATAGAGGATAAAGTGGAAGATAATAAATTAATGAATATTACTAAATGTATGAATATTGCAGTTTCCTGAGGTTTTTGTTGATTTTATTTCTTTTTATAAGTAGCTACACGAGTTAGCGGCACTTATAATCCATAAGAACATTTGTATACATTACACCAAGTGTAATACCATTAATCAATGTTTAAAATAAGTTTAATTGAGTAAAATGTGCTTGTAGTAATATTTGTTGTCATAGTTGTGAACCTTAATTAAAACCTGGAACAATTCCATGGAAGACTCTACCGTTTGACTGAGTGCCATTTTAATTACAATGCAGATAATCCCATTAGAATGGTTCTAGCGGCTCACATTCCCTTACAAAAGCTCAGCAGGGAGAAGCTATGCTCCATCTATTAATGCAATCCGGACTCTACGGCAATGCAGCCAGCGAGATCTAGCCTCGAACCCCCAGTAAAAAGTCAGCATTGTGACCGAAATCCACTTACAGAACCGAGGAATTACATGAGTCATATCACACAGAGGTGAGAAGAAAGTGCCTGGCAACCGAAATGCTCTACACACATGCTGGTGTGTAGAGGGTTGGGGTGCCAGCGATATACTTTTAAATCTTGGCAATATAAACCTCTCCATGCAATTTCTACAGAAGGCTTGCCAGT
>JAFMOC010000890.1:0-140066 GCA_019802505.1 Corydoras sp. C115 | reverse complement strand
AACTATGAATATAACCGATCATGAAAAACAAATACTTACAGACGTTGCTTAAACAAACATGAAAACAACTGTAGCAAATAAGGAGAGGAAAACAAAGGCAGCAGTTTCCACCGCAGGCAAGCATGAGACCTTTCTACTCAGCTCCGAACAAACTGCCTGTCCAACTGAGTGTCAAAATAAGAGTCTCTCAAATCGCTTTTTCATAATAAAGGTTATAGTATCAAGGCAGATAATTCAGTCTTATCAAAAATGTAAATATAACCAATGAAATGTTGCACGAAGGAAAACATTATAATGCAAACATGACACTCCCCACCTGGGGGTCTGTAAGAACCCATATTTACCTATCCACATTGCTGGTGCGGTCTTCAGACAGAAGCAGAACTACTTCTGTGACGGGACGAGAGAAAGTCTTTTTATGTCCATCCCTTGCGATAGTCACCTCGACCTTTCGGACAAGCCCATCTTGCCCTGGCAAAGTCTTTGAGACGACAGCGATGGGCCACTGGTTTCTCTTTGACTGAGAATCTTTGAGTAGAACTACGTCTCCGCATCTCAAGCAGGGGCCTTTTGTCCTGCCACTTTTGACGGAGCTGCAACGTGTGAAGATACTTGCGCCTCCACTTGTCCCAGAAGATGTCAGCCAGATTTTGGACTTTCTTCCATTCTTCTTTGTACCTGGCTCCACCTTCAAAGTTACCGGGGGGAGGAGGCGCAGATCCAGTCTTTAAGGTCAAGAGCATGGATGGGGTGAGGATCAAAGTTGACTCTGGGTCTGACGATACTGGGATGAGGGGTCGAGCGTTCATTACCGCAGTTACCTCGGCCATAAGTGTAGACAAGACCTCATGTGTCAACTGAGCTCTTTGCTCTCGTAGCATACAGTCAAGGATGCGCCTGGCGATCCCGATCATTCGCTCCCATGCTTCACCCATATAGGATGAGTGGGGCGGATTGAACACCCAGGTGCAATTCTGGTCGCTGAGGTATCTCGCTACGCTCTCAGAAGATGAATCAGTGCTGGACATTTGCAATTCTCGTGAGGCACCTACAAAGTTCGTCCCGCAGTTGGAACGGATTTGCCGCGCAGGACCTCGGATGGCGAAGAGACGTCTCAAGGCGTTGATGAAACTACCGGTAGACATCTTTTCGACCAACTCTATGTGTACTGCTCATGTACACATGCACGAAAACATCACTGCCCATCTCTTGGAATGGGCGTGTCCTCCTCTAGTACGGCGTGAAGTAACTTCCCATGGCCCGAATACGTCAACACCGACGTATGTGAAGGGTGGCGCTACCTGTAACCGCTCAGCTGGTAAGTCACTCATTTGTTGCTGTTCTGTTCTTCCCCGCAGCTTCTTGCAGGTCACGCACTTGAACAGAACACTGGCGATGCTTCGTTTTGCACCAACTATCCAGAAGCCTGCAGACCTGATGGCACCTTCTGTAAAGTGCCTGCCCTGGTGTTTCACAGCTTCATGGTAGTGGCGTATGAGAAGCACTGTCAGGTGATGACGACCAGGGACAATGACGGGATTGATGTAATCCAAATCAAGGCCTGAGCGCATTATGCGGCCCCCAACTCTCAACAGTCCACCAGAATCAAGAATTGGATTCAGTTTGCACAGGCTGCTTGAAGAAGAAATGTTCAAACACTCTCGTATGCACATGATCTCCTTTTGATAGCACTCTCTCTGAACACTCTTCAGTGTGCACAATTTAGCTTGTGCCATCTCTTAACAACAAAGTAAACCAGATTTTATTTTACAGATTCATTTGAGTATAATTTTAAGTGTAAAACAGTAAACTATAAAACTATTCCTATATTTTCAAACAGTTAATTTAAAGTTACTCGTTACCTCTTTTAATTCTGCAGGTGTAGATGCAATTAATCCAATATTTATCGTTATAATTCATTAAGTTTGAGAAACGTCCGTCTGAAACAGAACATCCAGATTATCTGTGAAAATATATAAGTTTTCGTCTCAGTTTTCCTTCGTTGACCATCAACACGTTTTAGGACTTTATGTGTATTTTTATCACCGCCAGAGGGTGGTGTCAGCTAATTGAGACTCAAAATTAAATGTTGTTCGTTATTTAATGTAATTTAAAATGTTTTTTTTATTTATTTATTTATTTTTATCTCTGACACATGCGATCGTGTTTTAAAAGTGACTAATAAAAATATTTGTATTAATACAGTCTTTTTTAAAAAACAGAGACTCTTTCATGTTTGTATAAATGTTAAATTCTGATATAGGTGAATAGACAGAGGTCACATTGATGTGTTTCAAAAATGTAGGAAATCCTTAAAGTCAGCTCTGTAGACTCATTTAAAGTGGGACACAAACAGTAAAAATCATCAAAAACCAGCCTAACCTCTAGTTGGGAACCATGAACACACATGCTGTTTGTCTAAAAAAAACTGAATGATAGACTTACATTTACATTCTGTTAATTAAGAACAACAAACAATTTAACTTTTCTAATAAACATACAATTACACCATTTCACCTAACAGACCAATTTGACAAGTATTTTCAGTGACAATATATCCAAACAGAACACTTGATCATCCCGGATGATCCCATAAGACTTTGGTTCTCTCCAAAAATTTGGAACAGGACTTTAAAAATATTTATAACAAGTACTAAGAAAGCAGTTGATGTTTTGAAAATAATGATGCTGATCCATAATAGATTAGTTTAAAGTATCATGACAGAATCATAAATATACATAATAATATTAACATAAATTCAAAGCATTGCTTTAAAGACAGTTTTATAAATAAGAGTAGTTCTTCTCTCACCTTCCATCATGTATTGTGCTGAATTACCACAGCATTAAAAACAGGATAGAGCTATTTTAGAGTTTTAATTGTGACAGCAAACATAGTATAAAATATAGTGTATGAGAATACTATATAACAGTAAACACATCCAAATAATTTTTTCTGAAATAAAGAAAAAATTTTCCAAAACTGATCAAAAATGTCTAGAATCTTCTGTTAATAATCTGGAACCTTCTGACCCATTGCCAAACAAGTTATTCATTGCGCCACTGGCCAACACCTGTTATGGAAATTAAGTTAGGAGGATTATTTGTTTTAATCTGATCTTGAGCGCATTTGGAATTATAGCAGATTGTAATTCACCAAAAGGGTGGCACAGTGGCTTAGTGGTTCACCTCGCAGCGCTAGGCAGGGGTGTAATTTAGGGTTAAGAAACATCAGGGGCTTTAGCCCGAATCCCTTATTCCCCCTCTGTCCTCTTTAAAAACTGCCCATTAATTAGTGTATTTTCCATTTTTTAAACTGTTATTACATTCATTTTGTTTGATCATTCATTAGTTATATTGGATAAAATTAAATTACATATGAAATATTTCTGTTAGCAGTGGATAGCACATTCAGTTCTAATAAATGATGGTTTTGGCTGAAATATTTTGAATAAACGAACCTGAGCTTCGGCAGAAAATCATGAATCTGATTTTTGAGTCGATCGCAGATGAGAGAGTTTTAACGAGGTTTTGCTTTGAAATACCATAACTTTGCAACAGTTTAATTTGAGTTTTCTAACAGTTTTTTGACCGTTTCCTGATATTAAAAGCTGACATTGAACCTTGAAGCATCAAGTGAATAGGTTTCAGTCACAGAGCATAACAGCTAAGGCTCCACGTCGGGGAATCAAACCCCAGTCTTCCGCGTGACCGGCATAGATACTGTTCACTCTACTAACGAGGACTGAGCAAAGTAATGATCAAAGTTTATGTTCAGTACATTTGTATGTGATAGTTTGTGGGGTGACTTCATGTGTATAAAGAGAGTTTACTATGTTGATGTTTCTATTCAACAGATTCCACAGACTTTCTGGTGACAAGCAGATACACTGACCATTGCACTGACGAGGAAGGTTGCTAAAATGCGCCCTCTGTTGGTGGTTAGGATTCTTGGATTTGCCCGGGTTCAATTCCTGGTATGAGAATTATTAAGGTTTAACCTGCTGGTTTGTAAAGGTTAATTTTTTAGGCCCCATGATTTTCTGTCAAAATAAGAATGGAAAGCACTGCTTTTTTATCAAAGTCTGGATTTGATTTATTTTCAATCAATCAATTAATACACAGATTCTGTGTTCTTTAAATTTTGATTACATTAAAGTCGTACATGAGATCAGTGTAGCATAAGGTCTTGCAGTTTGGATACCTGGGCTGCACCTAGAAATCTAACCAGGTTCAACTCCCGCTATGTGAGACCCCCATTTTTTTCCTCAACACCAACTGGCAAGTTAGAACTTTAAAGGCTAAATATTGCAGCTATTGTAAGTGGTGTCCCGTGGTCGCATAGTGGTTAGTACTCTGTGTTGTGGCCGCTTCAAATCTGGGTCATGGCAAGCTCTTTTAAAAGATAAAATTATTTTTTTTATCAATCATTGGCTTAACTAATTGGCTGAGCTGCTTGTTCAGCCATGACATTATTGTTAATAATGTCATGGCTGAACAAGCAGCTCAGCCAATTAGTTAAGCCATTGGGGGGGGGTTCCCCATGCCCATCCAGGGGAGAACGTTTCGGGCATTGGGCAGATAAACCCAGGACAGGGTGCCAATCTATTATTTCTTTTAATAATATTTAATGTAAATAAGTTAAAATAAGGGTGGCACGGTGGCTTAGTGGTTAGCACGTTCGCCTCTCAGCGCTAGGGATTCCCGGTTCGAATCCCCATCTGGGTGGAGTTTCCATGTTCTCCCCGTGTCCGCATGGATTTCCTCCGGTTTCCTCCCACAGTCCAAAAAACATGGATCAAGTTAATTGAGTTCTAAATTGCCCCATATAGAGTTGCCCAGCGATGGATTGGCGCCCTGTCATGGGTCTATCTGCCCAGCGCCCGAGACGTTCTCCCCTGGATGGGCATGGGGAACCCCACCGCGACCCTAATAGAGGATAAAGCGGGAGATAATGAATGAATGAATGAATAAGTTAAAATAGTAAAGGTGGAATATTTTCAGGAGGTGCAGAATTTTATTGGATGATTGTTGGATGGAAAAAAAACATGACATACTATTTACTGTCTAAAGAAATGCCTTAATTGTGCTGCATTTTATAACCACACCCATAACAGGGTCACTGAAAGTTTCAGGGTCACATGAGGGTTCTGGTGTCCATTTGGATGTATGAGTTCAAATATCACTTCAGACATTCATTCATTCATTATCTCGCGCTTTATCCTCTATTAGGTTCGCGGTGGGGTTCCCCATGCCCATCCAGGGGAGAACATCTCAGGCACTGGGCAGATACACCCAGGACAGGGCGCCAATCTATCGCTGGGTACACACTCACACACTCAAACACACTCTATATGGGGCAATTTAGAGAACTCAGTTAACTTGATCCATGTTTTTGGACTGTGGGAGGAAACCGGAGAACCCGGAGGAAACCCACGCGGACACAGGGAGAACATGGAAACTCCACCCAGATGGGGATTCGAACCGGGAATCCCTAGCGCTGAGAGGCGAACGTGCTAACCACTAAGCCACCATGCCACCCACTTCAGACATAATATTTTAAATTCTTAAAAAATGTTTTTATGCAGCTCTAAAAAGAATGATTTAACTGACAGCAGGAAGAAACAGACAGCAGCAAAGTGTAAAGACCCATTATTCACTTTCTGATTATTTAAACTCCAACATCTCCACTAATCACAATATATCATTAATTAACATTTGTTTAATGTAGATTCATTAGATTCATTAGTTCATTTAACTACCAAAGGTTCTAAATATGTCTTCACGAGAAAGTAAACCAGATTTTATTTTACAGATTCATTTGAGTATAATTTTAAGTGTAAAACAGTAAACTATTAAACTATTCCTATATTTTTAAACAGTAAATTTAAAGGAGTTAGTTACTGGTTACCTCTTCTTAGTGGTTTAATTCTGCAGGTGTAGATGAAACTAATCCAATATTTATTTATTTATACAATATTTAGTTTAATTAACTAAATGTAATAAAATGTGCACAGTTTAATATAATTTTTGTTTTTAAACGTTTTTGTGAATTTGATGGTAACAATGTAAATATGAGATGTCATTGTTTCACCACAAGATGGCAGTAGGTACAGATGTACATTTATAGTGCTTAGGTATAAAAAAAGAGAAAGTTTGAACTGGATAAACAAATACATATTTAATAAGAAAGTGCACTAAATGCAGCTTTACGTCCTGTGTTTTACACACTAGATAGTGAACTAATATAAGAACTGTAGATCTATTTAAGACAAAAAAATGCTTTGTTAAGGAAAACACTAGAACAGAATTAATTAGTTAAAAGGAATTCTTATTAGAAAATCCATCCATTATCTCCCGCTTCATCCTCTAGTAGGTTCGCGATGGGGTTCCCCATGACCAACCAGGGGAGAACGTTTCGGGTGCTTGGCAGATAGATCCAGGACAGGGAGCCAATCCATCGCTGGGCACACACTCACTCACACAGACACACTCTATATGGGGCAATTTGGAGACTTGATCCATGTTTTTGGACTGTGGGAGGAAACCGGAGAACCCGGAGGAAACCCACGCGGACACGGGAAGAACATGGAAACTCCACCCAGATTGGGATTCGAACCGGGAATCCCTAGCGCTGAGAGGCGAACGTGCTAACCACTAAACCACCGTGCCGCCCTTTATTAGAAAATAGAACATAAAAAAATATTATTAACATAACAACTATTAACATAATATTGACTTTAATTTAAAAAGTTGAAGCAATGATTTAGAATAAAAGGCTGTAAGCTGAATCACTAACTCTCAGTATCTAAATCTAGAAGGTTTTACTGTTTGTTCTACACTCTTTTATTCTGCTCTCTACTTACATTTACATTACATTTAGTCATTTAGCAGACGCTTTTATCCAAAGCGACTTACAAATGAGAACTCTACTGTCATAATTTTAGATCCATGTTCACATCATTAGCTCTTTTGGGGGATCATCTTTACAACATTGTAAAGCTGCTGTGAGACAATGAACTGTTATAAAAAGTGTTCTGTAAAGAAACCTGAACTAAAGCTCTTTGGCATGTTCTCCTGAATGAATGACTGCAGTAAACACAAGTGCAGTAACATGAGGCTTTTATAAAATAATTCTTCAATAACAACAGAACAGATGTTTCCAAAGAGCTTGATCAAAAACAGAGAGGAACAGACAAGTTACAAACAGAGTAAGAACATGATTTAATTCTTAAACCGAAACGGCATCAAAATCAGATCAAAGCAGTTTTACAGAAACCCGGGACTTTGATTCTCACTGTGGCTGTGA
Source organism: Corydoras sp. C115 (assembly GCA_019802505.1). Classification (NCBI taxonomy): domain Eukaryota; kingdom Metazoa; phylum Chordata; class Actinopteri; order Siluriformes; family Callichthyidae; genus Corydoras; species Corydoras sp. C115. The sequence continues at coordinate 132,757 of JAFMOC010000890.1, read as the reverse complement.
GAGACTTAATGTAGCTTTAAGTTTTCTTTATTACACAACATTTAAAGTTTATAGAAAAAAGACCATCCATCCATCAATCCTTCATCTGCCGCTAATCCGGGTCCAGGGAGCAAAGAAGCCCAGACAGCTCTATCTCCAGCTACCTCTTCCGGCGCTTCAGGAGGCACACCAAGGCATTTTAAGTTTTAAACAGTTTTAAGTTTTAAACAGTAACAGGATCAGAATAGATAAGAAAAAACAGTTAGTCAAATAAAATGTTATGATCACTACTTTAAAAAATCCATTAATGACTTGTACAGTGTGTCTTGGCCTTACTAAAGGATAGTTATCCAAGCAGCTAAACAAGGATCCAGAAACTCCACAGAAGCGAATTCTTTCTTGTGATTTTTACTGAATCAATCTATTTTTGTGAAACTGAAAATACAAGCATACAAAATGCACATCAGAAATAATACTTTGTTTCTTTTAACTACCGTTTTAACCCAATGTATGAATTATCGGCATGAAATAAACTATGAATATAACCGATCATGAAAAACAAATACTTACAGACGTTGCTTAAACAAACATGAAAACAACTGTAGCAAATAAGGAGAGGAAACAAAGGCAGCAGTTTCCACCGCAGGCAAGCATGAGACCTTTCTACTCAGCTCCGAACAACTGCCTGTCCAACTGAGTGTCAAAATAAGAGTCTCTCAAATCGCTTTTTCATAATAAAGGTTATAGTATCAAGGCAGATAATTCAGTCTTATCAAAAATGTAAATATAACCAATGAAATGTTGCACGAAAGGAAAACATTATAATGCAAACATGACACTCCCCACCTGGGGTCTGTAAGAACCCATATTTAACTATCCACATTGCTGGTGCGGTCTTCAGACAGAAGCAGAACTACTTCTGTGACGGGACGAGAGAAAGTCTTTTTATGTCCATCCCTTGCGATAGTCACCTCGACCTTTCGGACAAGCCCATCTTGCCCTGGCAAAGTCTTTGAGACGACAGCGATGGGCCACTGGTTTCTCTTTGACTGAGAATCTTTGAGTAGAACTACGTCTCCGCATCTCAAGCAGGGCCTTTTGTCCTGCCACTTTTGACGGAGCTGCAACGTGTGAAGATACTCGCGCCTCCACTTGTCCCAGAAGATGTCAGCCAGATTTTGGACTTTCTTCCATTCTTCTTTGTACCTGGCTCCACCTTCAAAGTTACCGGGGGGAGGAGGCGCAGATCCAGTCTTTAAGGTCAAGAGCATGGATGGGGTGAGGATCAAAGTTGACTCTGGGTCTGACGATACTGGGATGAGGGGTCGAGCGTTCATTACCGCAGTTACCTCGGCCATAAGTGTAGACAAGACCTCATGTGTCAACTGAGCTCTTTGCTCTCGTAGCATACAGTCAAGGATGCGCCTGGCGATCCCGATCATTCGCTCCCATGCTCCACCCATATAGGATGAGTGGGGCGGATTGAACACCCAGGTGCAATTCTGGTCGCTGAGGTATCTCGCTACGCTCTCAGAAGATGAATCAGTGCTGGACATTTGCAATTCTCGTGAGGCACCTACAAAGTTCGTCCCGCAGTTGGAACGGATTTGCCGCGCAGGACCTCGGATGGCGAAGAGACGTCTCAAGGCGTTGATGAAACTACCGGTAGACATCTTTTCGACCAACTCTATGTGTACTGCTCGTGTACACATGCACGAAAACATCACTGCCCATCTCTTGGAATGGGCGTGTCCTCCTCTAGTACGGCGGGAAGTAACTTCCCATGGCCCGAATACGTCAACACCGACGTATGTGAAGGGTGGTGCTACCTGTAACCGCTCAGCTGGTAAGTCACTCATTTGTTGCTGTTCTGTTCTTCCCCGCAGCTTCTTGCAGGTCACGCACTTGAACAGAACACTGGCAATGCTTCGTTTTGCACCAACTATCCAGAAGCCTGCAGACCTGATGGCACCTTCTGTAAAGTGCCTGCCCTGGTGTTTCACAGCTTCATGGTAGTGGCGTATGAGAAGCACTGTCAGGTGATGACGACCAGGGACAATGACGGGATTGATGTAATCCAAATCAAGGCCTGAGCGCATTATGCGGCCCCCAACTCTCAACAGTCCATCAGAATCAAGAATTGGATTCAGTTTGCACAGGCTGCTTGAAGAAGAAATGTTCAAACACTCTCGTATGCACATGATCTCCTTTTGATAGCACTCTCTCTGAACACTCTTCAGTGTGCACAATTTAGCTTGTGCCATCTCTTCCACTGAAGGCTGACAAATGTGCCAACCTCTGAAGCTGCTGGTGGGAGCAGAGTGAGAAAAGGTACAAGCGATGTGGATCAAGTGCGCTATTGTTCTGATCAGAGGGTTTAACTGAGAGAAACGTTCAAAGCGCTCAGGCTGCACAGTATCTTCTGGAATGTGCACGAGGTTTGCTGTCACCTGGGGACGTATTTCAGAGTCTACTGCAGGATCGACAAGATCATAAGTCTCTCGAGGTTCAGAGAGGTACAGGGATGACTTGGTAAGAAAGGCTGGTCCTTTTAACCATGTCGTGCTGCTGAGGAGAGCCGCCGGCACAGAGCGAGAGCCGTGGTCCGCTGGATTCAGGTCCGAAGGTACGTATCTCCACTGTCCAAAGCATGGTGATTGCCGTATGCGTTGGACTCTGTTATGCACGTAGACATAGAACCTCCGTGTTTGGTTGTGGATGTATCCCAGCACTACTTTACTGTCAGTGTAGTATACTACGTTATCGAATGTCACATCCATCTCTGTAGTTATCATCTCTGCCATCTCCACGGCGAGCACTGCCGCACAGAGTTCCAGTCTCGGAATCGTCAAGTCAGGTTGAGGTGCCAACTTCGCTTTCCCATAAACAAAGCCGGTCTCTAATTGTCCCTCTTGAGATGAGACTCTGATGTATGCCACTGCCGCCACAGCTTTCACGGATGCATCGGAAAACACACAAAGCTCTTTCCGCTGGGCCCCTGATGTAGAAATGGGTGTGTAGATACGTGGGATCTGAAGTTCCTCTAAGTCTTGGAGCGAGTCTCTCCATTTCATCCACTCTGTTTCCATGTGGTGCGGGAGAGGTGAGTCCCAATCACATGCTAGGCTGGTGAGTTCTCTCAGGATCAATCTGCCCTGTATAGTGACTGGGGCTAGGAACCCTAGCGGGTCATAGACACTGTTAACAGTCGACAGCACCCCTCTTCGTGTAAAGGGTTTCTGTTCACAGGTGATTCGGAAAGTAAATGTGTACATTACGATGTTCCAGGACAATCCCAGACTGCGTTGGATAGGCAGTTCATCTGCAAAGAGATCCAAATCTTCAATATTTTGAGCACGATCATCAGGTGAGAAAGCTTCCAGAACTGCAGGCCGATTGGAAGTGAACTTGTGTAACCTGATGTTCGAGGCTGCAAGCATTTGTTGAGTGCGCTTTACGACACTGATGGCTTCTTTCTCAGTGCTGAATGATTTCAGCCCATCATCCATGTAAAACTCGCGTTCAACAAATCTCCGCGCTGCAGGACCAAACTCTGCTTCCCCTTCTTTAGCAGCCCTACGTAAGCCGTATATGGCGACGGCGGGTGAGGGACTGTTTCCGAAAGTGTGGACTCTCATCCGATATTCAGTGACTTCACATGTCATGTCATTGTTCTGGTACCATAGAAAACGAAGGAAGTCTCTGTGGTTTTCCTTCACCACAAAACAATGAAACATGTGCTCAATGTCAGCTGTGACAGCCACCGCTTCATTCCTGAACCTCATGAGCAAGCCCACTAGGCTGTTATTGAGATTGGGGCCTGTAATGAGGACGTCGTTGAGTGAGACTCCGTCATAGGCTGCACTGGAATCAAAGACGATGCGGATCTTGTCCGGCTTCTTCGGATGGTAGACTCCGAACAGAGGTAAGTACCAGCACTCTTTGTTTCCTTGGAGTGGCGGTGCAATCTCTGCATGCTGTCACTTGAGCATGTTCTCCATGAAGTCCACGAAATGCGCCTTCATGGTAGGCTTCTTGTCCAATGACCGGCGTAAGGACATAAGCCGGTCATAAGCGAGCTGTCTGTTGTTAGGTAGCTGTCGTCTTGGTGACTGGAAAGGTAGGGGGCCAACCCAGTTGTTGGCATCATCTTGCTGGAATTCCTCATCCATGATCCGTAGGAACTCCATATCCTCAACTGACGGTGCAAGCTTATGGTCATCTGAGGTCCGATCGAATATTCTTTGACCCAGACTCTTGTCATTGAGAAGTGTCATCGAACTGCATGCTCGGGTAAGCACTGGCTGATAACGGCTGTTGGGCTTTTCTGTGTAGGTTTCTTTCACCTTGATTTGACCACTGCACGGCTGAAGGTAGCTTGTACGACCATTTTCCAACACTGTGGTTATTCTTTTCCAAGCTATTCACCACCTCGAGAGGTCTGTGGGTGGACCCAAGACAAACGTTTCCGACAACCACCCACCCCAGATCCAGCTTCTGTGCAAAGGGGGAGTTACCCACACCATTGATCTGGTCTCTGACTTTGTGCACCTGTAGGATGTCCCGGCCTAACAAGAGGAGGATGTCAGCGTCGGGATCCAAAGGTGGGATTTCATCGGCAATGCACTTCAGATGAGTATGGTGGCGGGCAGCTTCTGGCGTAGGTATTTCAGAGCGGTTGCTTGGCAGCTGATCGCACTCAAGAAGAGTAGGTAATGAAAGACTCAGCTTCTTGTTTACTGACTCTATGATGAATCCGCAAGCCCTTCTTCCTGACATCACCGTTAGCCCAGCACATGTCTTCAATGTGTATGCATGCGAAGATCCCTTGATCTGAAAGATGTCAAAGAACTTGGAGCGAGCAAGAGAGCGATTGCTCTGATCGTCCAAAATGACGTACATAGTTTTGGACTGTTCTTGGCATCCAGCGGGGTACACATTGACTAGGCTGATTTTGGAACATGCTCGAGAGCTTACACCTGCTCCACACTCCTGTGTACACTTTGAAGTCACCTCTTGGCTGTCCGCTTTGTCACCCTCCCCACCATGGCTTGCTGGGGGAGGAGATGCTTTGGATGACCAAGTGGCTGGACCGGGGTGGAGTGCTGATACGTGGGCATCACTCTCGCATTCGGCACATTTGATTTCAGCTGTACAATCTTTAGCCAGATGTTGAGTAGAGGAGCAACAACGGAAACAGATGAAGTACTTCTTAAGCAGCTGCTTACGCTCATCCATTGTCTTCAATCTAAACCCGCGACACTTCTTGAGCGGATGAGGCTTTTGGTGGATAGGACACTGTTTACCTGGGTTCACGGCGCTATTGACATTCTCACTGGGTGACTCTCAAGTAGAAGAGACTTGTGTCTTGTGAACCACCACAGGTGTTTTAGATGACCGAGCTGAATAGCCCCTTTTTACATTTGCAGGTGTAGACGAAGAAGCAAAGAGATTAAAGCTGGGGTCTGTGCGCGCTTTAGCCTCTGTGAGAACAAACTTCACAAATATAGAGAATGGTGGAAAGCTGACAAGATGGGTGCGTTTATATTTTGCGCCATACGATATCCACTTCTCTTGTATGTTGTGAGGCAATTTCTCCACCAAGGGGTATATACCTCTGGCAGTGTCTAAGTATGACAGCCCAGGTAGGCTGCCATCTAGCTTTGCATACTTCAGCTCTGACAGTAGATCTGCTAACTCACGTAACTTCCGTGGGTCGTTAGATGAAACCTTGGGAAACTTTTCCACCTTTGTGAAAAGTGCGTGGTCTATAGCCTCAGGTGAGCCGTCTGACTCCTCGAGCCGTTCCCAGGCCAATGACAATCCAGCCGGCGGGTTTCGGATGTTAACAGCTTTAATACGCTTGATTTGCTCAGCTGAATCCTTGCCTAGGTACTTCACAAGAAGATCCAGCTCCTCCGCTGCGGACAGATCTAAGCCAACTATAGCGCTTTTAAATGATGCCTTCCATGCCCAGTAGTTTATGGGCTGGTCATCAAATGAAGTGAGCCCTGACGTTACCAGGCGGCTGCGGGCTAAGAATGTGGCAAGATCACTAATGAGATGGGAAGACTGGTAATCTCCATGGTCAGGCTCTCTGGGCCTAGTACGGCGCGGAGCAGGTACAGGTGGAGGACCATTGCTTGGGCGAGGTAATGTGTTATCTCGCCGGGCTCTTTGAAGGGGAGGCGAGCCATAATCAGCAGCTACGTGACTCGTTGATGCTTGTAAATTTGTAGCAGTGTGCGGATTTGGTGTGCTAACATCAACATGCCTCATCTGATATGGTGTGGCACCTGGATTAATACTCCTTTGTTCCAACACATATTTGGCAACAAGGTGTGTTTTAGCTTCTTCTAGATCTGAACTAGAAGCATGGCTCTTTATCTCATAACCCAGTCCCAATAATCCAGCTTCTAAAGCCTGCATTTCTGTTCTTGCTGCTTCTAGCTCTTCATCTGCTTTGAGTGAATCTAGTGCAGCTTGCAGACGTGCTTGCTCCAGTTTAAGTTCTGCCTCTTTTTTCATGAACGTAGCTCTAGTTTGAGCTGCTTCAGCTTTCGCCTTAGCTTGCAAAAGCACAATGCTAGATCTGGAGCTAACTGAAGCTTGGGTACTATGAGATACAAATGATTGTGTCTCAACTCTCGCTGATGGTCTGCGCTCCATCATTACAAACTCTGATTGAAAGACAGTCCAGACAATGTAATTCACTTGTGAGTTCGTTTACCGCTTAGCTTTGAAACAGCGCTGTTCCGTGCTTGCTGTGATGCCATCTTTTCACTGTCTTGGCCTTACTAAAGGATAGTTATCCAAGCAGCTAAACAAGGATCCAGAAACTCCACAGAAGCTAATTCTTTCTTGTGATTTTTACTGAATCAATCTATTTTTGTGAAACTGAAAATACAAGCATACAAAACGCACATCAGAAATAATATTTTGTTTCTTTTAACTACCGTTTTAACCCAATGTATGAATTATCGGCATGAAATAAACTATGAATATAAACCGATCATGAAAAAACAAATACTTACAGACGTTGCTTAAACAAACATGAAAACAACTGTAGCAAATAAGGAGAGGAAACAAAGGCAGCAGTTTCCACCGCAGGCAAGCATGAGACCTTTCTACTCAGCTCCGAACAACTGCCTGTCCAACTGAGTGTCAAAATAAGAGTCTCTCAAATCGCTTTTTCATAATAAAGGTTATAGTATCAAGGCAGATAATTCAGTCTTATCAAAAATGTAAATATAACCAATGAAATGTTGCACGAAAGGAAAACATTATAATGCAAACATGACACAGTGTATGTACTAATCACCATACAGTAGTTCACTTATTTATTCAATGACATATCATTAAGAGATAGTTTTGCTTCTTATGAACTCAACTCAAACTAATCTCTTAGAATAACCTCAGATATTTAAATGTGTTTTTTTGTTAATGATAAAATGCTTAAAGGCATGTATGGGGATTGAACCCATGATCTTTGGTTTACGAGACCAACGCTTTAGTTCACTACATTGAATCAGCTGAAGGAAACTTCTGCAGCATATTGAGAAACCTAATGTTTAGCAGGTTGTCTTTTATTATACTTTAGTGCACAGAGACTTTAGGATTTTATTCAGATGGAAGTTCAGGGTGAGTCATTAGTGAGAGCATTTACATGAAAAGTACAAATGAAGCATCAGTACAGAAGATGAAGATGCAGGAGGCCAAAAAATAAATTTAAGAAATCTTAAACCTATGAAGCATTTAATAACCAAATAAAACCAAATATTTCTGCTGATATTTCTATTTTTCATTAAATATTTATTCAAAATCCTCCTTCCAGATGTATTTGTATTGAAGGTCTCATTGTGTAGTTTTGTTTTTGCTGAGTCTTTAAAGCAGATTTATTTCAATGTGTTGTTTAAACAAAGCTAATTAAGATAATAAAGACCTCAAACACACAGGAATGAGATTATGAGATAATCAGCTGTAATAAACATATGTGTAGAGCTGATCAGAGATTTAAACCTCTCACACTCTAAACAAAGATCATCCCCAAAATAAAATCATCACAGGACTTTCATTTCTTTTAATTATCTTTAATGTAAATAAGTTAATATAATTAAGGTGAAATATTTTCAGAAGGTGCAGAATTTGACTGGTTGGTTGTTCCGTAAAGAATCCTGCAGACTATGGACTCACTAGATTTTAATTTTTAAATAGTTGATATTTTTAAAGGGTTATGGAATTGGCGTTGTCCCCACAGAACTTGATTACGTTACACAGTGAGGACTGTCAATTTGAAGGAAGTAAAAGCACTCGCTTTAGTCGTGTCCAAGTGTTTAAGGTGATACATTTGAGATCCATTGAGGTCTCTATGTGCAAGTTCAAACCCTACTCACTATGAACTCGTTTGATGTTCTTTTTGAAGGGTTATGGAAGTGAGAATCCTTACATTTTAAAGGGTCACGAAAGTGGCATAGTACCCGAGTACCCGAGTCAGTGACACAGTGTGGACTCTCAAGTGAAAATGAAGAAAAGATCCACCTGCGCTTTAGTCATGGGAGAGTGATTAAGACATGAAATCTATTGGGGTCTTCCTGTGCAGGGTTAAATTTTTCTGTCTAAAGGTTCACTATGTTTCCCATTTAGAAGTGGGTAATCTTTTAAATTTGCTGATATTCCTAAGGGTTATGGAAGAGTCATTGTCGCCACAGAACATTATTAAGTTACACAGCAAGGACCGTCAAGTGAAAGTGAAGGAAGCCACTGTCCTTGTGGTAGTCTTGAGTGGTTAAGGCGATTAAATTGTAATCAGTTGGCACCTCCCTATATAGGTTTGAATCTTCCCAACAATGAATTCACTAGATGCTCAAATTGAATGTGTACCTTTCATGGCTGAGTGTTTAAGGCGATGGGCTCTAAATCCATTGCAGTCTTCCTGCGCAGGTTCAAATCCTCCTGACTATGAACTCACCAAAATGTTAATTTGAAAGTGTGATATCTTTTTGAATGGTTAAAGAAGTTGTGTTGTACCCAAAAAACATCCATCCATTATCTTCTGCTTTATGCTCTATTAGGGTTGCTAGGTGGTTCCCCATGCCCATCCAGGGGAGAACGTCTTGGGCGCTGGGCAGATATACCCAGGACAAGGCACCAATCTATCACTTGGAGCACACTCACTCACACAGGCACCCTCTATATGGGGCAATTTGGAGAATTCAATTGACTTGATCCATGTCTTTGGACAGTGGGAGGAAAAATCCACTCGGACAAAGGGAAAACATGGAAACTCCACCCAGATTGGGATTTGAACCAGGAACCCCTAGCACTGAGAGGCGAACGTGCTAACCACTAATCCAATGTGCCGCCAACCCAAAAAAACATGACTCACTAAAACAGTGAAAACAACTAAGTGAAAATAAAAGAAAGCATGTCTTGGCATTAGTCAAGGCCAAGTGGTTAAGGCGATGGACTTGATAGCCGTTGTGGTTTCCTCCCGCAGATTCAAATCCTGCTGATTATAATCTCACTGGCTTTTCGATTTTAAAGCTATTGATCTTTTTAAAGGGTTATAGAAGTGACATTGTCCTGACAGATCTTCTTACCATCACACAGTAAATGAATAAACATCCAGAATGTTTCTACCTCTTCTTCCTGTATTTCTACATGTCTTTAACTAAGACTCAGGCTCAAACCCTCATTTCTGCTTCCATATATAATTGTGATGAATATCTCATTGTGTATGTTTTTGTTTGTGTTGTGCGTCTTAAAAGCGTCTTATCTATTTCACTGTTATTTAAATAAAATTAATTAAGATTTGACTTTATCTCTTTATCCTAGGCACCTGTTACATAGAATTATCAGCCTTTTATGTAATTGAACAGTATTAAATGATAAAAATCTTAAATAGAATAAATATATTGTGAAATAATGTGATGAAGTGTAGAGATAAAAAAATGTCAAAGGGCAGGGTGTTGACTAGTTTCTGAAAATAATTTAAATATATTTTAATCTAAATACATTATTTAAGAATCACTCTGTACGTCCAAACTCTTGTCCAATGAACTACACTTCTGGATTCCTCTGAGAGAAAATAAAAACAATGATAATATGCAACAAGATATGAAGTTTATAACATTTATTTTACAACATAACATTACAGGATTCACTTCTCTTACAAATTCAGCACATCATGCATCATCTAAGTAATAACAGCAACATAAAATCAACTAACAATACTACATGATTCAATACATGGGTATAATAAGCCACAAGAGGGGGTGCATTTCTGTGAATAATTCACATAAAAGAAGTGTTGTTGAGACATTTATAAAACGAGTAGTACCAATCCTTGTCTGATAGTCATTTGTCTGGCCATGACATAACTGATAATAATGCACACTTCTGACCACTTGAAAACCGGAAACTGTTGCAGAAGACCAGTTTATTAACATTTTTTTCTATGAGTTAATGCATTCATGCATTATATTTTATTATAGTGTGTTAGTATTTGTAACATGTGTGTGTGTATGTATGTAGGTGTGTGTGTGTTTCCACAAAATGCTTACATTTCCACAGAACCAATATGTGATCACAATAAATCAATAAATGACTTGGCCTTTAACACCACCATTTTACTATTAACAGTTCAAGAAATGTATCTTAAATATACATTAAATACTAGTGTTTTTCAGAGTAAAAATACACCTGTAATTTAATTGATTGTAGCAACTTATATGAATAAATGTAAAAAGTTCAGAACTTTACTTTGTGTCATTAAATCAATAAGACTATAAGTTGGCAATATGTAACACAACAGCACAACTCAGTGTTATCCTGAGTGTGGGGTTACTGATTCAGTTCTGACTGAATGAACCTGTACATTATTGAACTATCTCCTTTACTAAAGCTTCTTTCAAACAATGATCAATACAGGAATATGTTTTCTCTCCTGTGTGAATGCGCTGATGACGTTTTAGACTAACATTTTGAGTAAAACTCTTCCCACACTGTGAACAGGAATATGGTTTCTCTCCTGTGTGAATGCGCTGATGATGTTTTAGATTACTCTGATGAGAAAAACTCTTCCCACACTGTAAACAAGAATATGTTTTTTCTCCTGTGTGAATGCGCTGATGACTTTTTAGATGACTCTGGGCAGTAAAACTCTTATCACACTGTGAGCAGGAATATGGTTTCTCTCCTGTGTGAATGCGCTGATGACTTTTTAGATGACTCTGTACAGTAAAACTCTTCCCACACTGTGAGCAGGAATATGGTTTCTCTCCTGTGTGAATGCGCTAGTGAATTTTTAGATGACTCTGCTGAGTAAAACTCTTCCCACACTGTGAGCAGGAATATGGTTTCTCTCCTGTGTGAATGCGCTGATGTGTTTTAAGACCACATTGAGTTGTAAAGATTTTTCCACACTGCACACAGAAAAAGTTCTTTGCTTTGATGGACATACACTGGTGTTTTTTGAGTTCAGTCATTTTGGTAAAATTTTCATCACAACTTAAGCAGTTAATTTTCTTCTTGGTCATGTCTTTGTGAGAATGCAGCAAGGTCATGAAGGGTTCTGCTTCTGTTTAGAGGACAATTTGTAAAAGTCAGACAACTAATTCAGTACTTAAACATGTAAACAATATATGAAAATAACTAACCAACAAGTCCTCACTTTCTATAACTGGGACAAAAGTCATGTAATCAAATGAAGAGCTGAGTTTTTTAATCAAATGAGTAGCTGCTTTGTATATATATATATTTTATTGTTATGTATAATGACCCATCACAAACATTTTTTTATGATAATACATAAATCTATTAGAGTTTCTGTCAAGGTTCATCTTTGCTCATATCCAGCATTCCCTCTGATATGTTTTGCTGCCTGGCAATTATTCTAATTGAAAACTATTAAAAGATGTGAGCAGGAAGAAAATGTTAATAAATAGAGATAATAAAATACATTTAAAGTAACCATTTTCTTTGATTTTACCTGAATCAATTTAAATTATTTTACAACATCAATAATAAATCATGGAAATAAAACAAAAATGTATGTGCATATTTTATGCATATGTATATTAACCATTAATTACAATTATTTGAAATATAATTTTTATATTTATTTGTGTTTTTGCTTTCAAACTGATGCTATAATTAATATGTTAATTTGGCCATAGCACATACAATAAATACAAATTTAGGAATGTAGCAAACATTTTTTTGACCTATTATGTCTGAGTTAGTTGTATGTAGGTTAATTAGTACTAATGTGTAAATGTGTTAAAGTCATCTTCTCAGTAACTGTAAGAATTTTAGAGTAAACCTTTTTCTTTTCCTACATTAAAAAATTCTACTGGACACAGTACCTGGAGAAAGCAAGGTCCCTAACCTGCATTGCAACAGGGGTGTTGTATCATGGCTGGCTCTGTACTCGGATGCCAAATATTTGGTTAATGTCAATTATAAGTGCAATGATGAGCAGAAGATCTGCAGCTTGCCAATTTTTTTACTTTTTATATACGAAAACTATTCGAACAATTTCCACAAGTTCAGTGCAGTAACAGCTGATACTGCCTCCCAAAAAAGCACTTACACACAAATGATCAATCAGTGCTCTTATTTAAAGTGATTTCAGTCTGTCTCCGAAAAATAAAATTAGTTTAACTTGGAAGTTATACTTTACCTCAACAAATATAACTTACCACAGAAATAGAAAGGTTAGAGCTCATTTAGGGGTTTAATTGTGACAGTAAACACATATAACTAATTTCAGATAAAAAAATACTTAAAATTTCCTAAATTGATTAATTGAAAATAAAGTCCTATTTTAATCATTACTTACCTTTATCCTTTGTGTCCTAACATGAAGTTAGACGCAATAAGACGTAAACCTAAACACTCTCATTTAACAATAGAACTGAGAATTCTTCATAATTTCTCCTTTTTGTCCTTTTCATAGGTATAAGCATAAAACATTCCATAGAAACTGAGAATAGTTGGATTAAAATTGGTTTGAAAGGAATACATGCATTGGAGAATTAACATTCTTATGTACAGTTGGATTTGTATGATGTTTAAAAAAAGTTTGTTAATAAAACATTGCATTATTATACAAAAAGGATAGAGCTCAATTATATTGACAATAATCTACCTCAACTTTGAAAAGATATCCTAAAGTTTGCAAGTTAGTTCTGTTTGGTTCAGTGTAAATCAATAAATGTTGCTCTAACTTCTTAGCACTTATATGTCAAGTCAAGTCAAGTAATTTATTTATATAGCTCTTTTTACAACAGTACATTGTCACAAAGCATCTTTACAGAATGAAAAGCCTTTAAACCCCCAAAGAGCAAGCTGAAGCGACAGTGGAAAGAAAAAACTCCCTTTTATGTTGTTATTTAAGGAAGCAACCTTGGGAGGACCAAGACTCAGTGGGGGACTCATCCTCCTTGAGCGGCTGGGCAGCAACAACAGTGTAGAACAGCCATGTCCAGATACTAAACAAATGGAAAAACTAACAACTAGAAAACTATATGTGAGTCCATTAGGGGGCGTCCTGCAGGACCGCCTTGTCAGGATCCATACAGTATTCGTAAGCAGAGCCATGGATCTCCAGGAAGCCGGGGGACACCTCAAAAGAAACAGACAAAGGAAGGGAGTTAGAGCTAATAATAAAGCACGGCATTTAATTAATAAGTAATTAATTGACACAGTGCAGCATGTGACTCCGGCATCACTGACTAGAGCAGCATAACTAAAAGAGGCAGATACTGCAGACTCTACATAGTTGAGATGGCGCCCCGGAACAGCATCATTCCAGCGCCACACCCCCCCATTAATGATGAGGTGGGTGAAGAGGTGAAATGCCAGCATACACTGATCAGAGATTACCCCCCCAACACAGCCAAGTCTGAGATCTACATCTTTATCTACAGGGGATTAGTTAAACGCAAGATTAAATAAATGTGTTTTTAATTTATTTTTAAAGATTAATAGTGATTCAGAATCACGAACAGTAACTGGAAGGCTATTCCAAAGTTGAGGAGCCTTGTGGGAGAACGCTCTTCCACCAGCAGTAATTTTATTTTTAATTTTATATATCAGACTTATATTCATTCATTCATTCATTCATTATTATCTCCCGCTTTATCCTCTATTAGGGTCGCGGTGGGGTTCCCCATGCCCATCCAGGGGAGAACGTCTCAGGCGCTGGGCAGATAGACCCAGGACAGGGCGCCAATCCATCGCTGGGCACACACTCACTCACACAGACACACTCTATATGGGGCAATTTTGAGAATTCAATTAACTTGATCCATGTTTTTGGACTGTGGGAGGAAACCGGAGAACCCGGAGAAAACCCACACAGACACGGGGAGAACATGGAAACTCCACCCAGATGAGGATTCGAACCGGGAATCCCTAGCGCTGAGAGGCGAACGTGCTAACCACTAAGCCACCGTGCCGCCCTCTTAGCACTTATAGTTAAATATAAATATTGTTGTCTGCAGTTGATGAAAGTTTCATAGATGCTTTACTATGAAGTCACTTCAAACTAACCCAAACTAATAGCACTTGCCACAGAAATACACAGATTAGAGCTACTTTAGTCTTTTAATTGTGACAGTAAACACATCCAAGTATTTATTTATGATAAAATACTATAAATTTAGTTTCCAAACCTGATTAATTTAAAATAATATTCTTTCTTAATTATAACTTACCTTATCTTTTGTGTCCTAAAAAAGATGTTGTTGACAGTTTAGTCTGTGGAGCATAGCTTGTGTGATGGCTTCATAAATTTTCCAAAGTAGCCAATCATTTGCAGCAATTTGCAGCCCCACCCACTATTATATGACAATAGAACTGAGATGTCTTCAAAATTAGCATAGAACCTTCCAGATCAACTGAGACTGGTTGGATTTTAATTATTTTGCAAGTTCATGTCTTGAAGCATTAGCATTCTAATGTCTCATAAATGTTTTTGTCTGCATCAGGGGTGCTTTACAGAACAAAGGAAACTATTTTTAGTCAAAATCACAGCTTACACTGCCCGAAGAGAAAAACACTTACATGCTGTAAGAGGTGCCTAGGGCACCTGTCACCTGTTTTGTGTTTCGTCCCGTTCGTTTGAGTTAATTAACGTTCTGTGCTCATTAGTTTAGTTAATTAACCCCGTTTTGTTATTGGTTTGTCTTGTGCACGTGATCGGGTGTCCTTTTGTATTTATGTCCATTGTTTCGTGTCTTTGGTGCTGGTCGGTTGTTTTATGTCACTTAGTCTTTTATGTACCTCATGTTTTTTGGTGCACTGCACCTTTAATAAACCTGTTCTCGCTACCTGCGTGCCTGGCTCCCTTCAGCGCGTTAATACGCCGGCTTTGCGCGTCCGATGCGCTTCCGCTTCAGCCCGAGGTAGACTATCGTGACACATGCAATGTATCAATATGTGCTCAGAGATTTCTGAAAAAAATTACTTTGTAGATTTCCTATCTGTATCTCAAGTCACTTAAAAATTCCACCACCATAAATAGCACTTACCACAGCAAGATAAACAAGTTGGAACTACTTTTTTAGAGTTTTAATTATGATGCTACTCCATTAATCAGGCTCTTCTTTATGTAAAAATAAGTTTAATAAATTGCCATATTATCTAAACGTACCATACCCCAACTTAATAGCACTTTCTGTTAAGTCACCTAAAGAAAGATACCACAGTTGACAGAAGTTAACCCCTTAAGCCAACTCCTCTTTTTTCTACACATTTCCAAATATGCCATTGCCACAAAATAATGACTCTTATTCTTTAACCTCTTTGTCTACAGGCAGAATAGAATCACTCTTATTATTACTCATTCATTCATTCATTATCTCCCGCTTTATCCTCTATTAGGGTCGCGGTGGGGTTCCGCTTGCCCATCCAGGGGAGAATGTCTCGGGCGCTGGGCAGATAGACCCAGGACAGGGTGCCAATCCATCGCTAGGCACACACTCATTCACACAGACACACTCTATATGGGGCAATTTTGAGAATTCAATTGACTTGATCCATATTTTTGGACTGTGGGAGGAAACCGGAGAACCCGGAGGAAACCCACGCAGACACGGGGAGAACATGGAAACTCCACCCAGATGGGGATTCGAACCGGGAATCCCTAGTGCTAAGAGGCGAACGTGCTAACCACTAAGCCACCGTGCCGCCCTCTTATTATTACTAATTTAGAAAAAAACAGTTTTAATGACACTATTTTATAAACATTTAAAAATAATTTGTAAAACAAATGTTGATAGGAAGCTTCAGTAAGCTGTTGCGAGGTTAAAACTCCAGTGCCGTTCTACAAACACACACACACACACACACACACACACACACACACACACGTGAACTGTATGTACAACAGCAAGACTCAATGTTTATGTACTTATTCCTCTGACTCTCTGTCTGTAATGATAGAACTGAATTCTTTCTTCTTCCATTTTTATTCTGTCCTAATGCATTATTTATGCTATTTTTTGTTTTATATATTAAGAAAAACAGTGTTTTGTATACAGTATACTATATAAGTGAACTGAAGCTCTGTGCTCAGAGAATGCTAATGAATAGAGGATGGGTGGTTTTACACACTGAGTGATCACACATGCAGAAAATCAACATAAAGACATTTAAAAAATATTAAAAACACTTACATACCAAACTTGAAATGGATCACATCCTTAATCAAACATTTCTACATTCTAAATCAATGCTTTAGAGTCTCTTTCCTCCGCATCCCTGTTTACCTGTATTTTAAGGATATAGGATATAAGGATATAATCGACTTGTGCACAAAAAAACATAAGGCTGTATTTTACAGACCATTGAAGCTGCCTCTGTGATTGATTTGTGGCATTTTAGCGCTTACAGTCGGAATAAGAGATTAATAACTGTAAGCCTTCACAAGCACTTGTATTAAAACAAGCACATAAATTTGACTAAAATAACACAGTTATGATATTTAATTTGGAGATTGGGTTACATGTTCAAGATGATGACAGTTTTATCTTTAAAATTGTTTATGACAAAAACAAAAAAGAAATGCTAATTCAAATTTACAAAATCGTAAGTTGCCGGTGCAGTCGAGCCTAAAGGACCCAAACTTTTTCAAATTTTATTATTTACGAAAACTCAGAGTAAAGCTGCATGTTATGTTGTCAGACCAGATGTTATCAGTATAATGCTTTACAGCAATGGACATTGATAATTAAATCAAAATTCAGCTAATCTGTCACGGTAGTCTACCTCGGGATAAAGCGGATGCGCATAGGAAGCGCAGAGCCGGCGCGTTTACACGCGCTGAAGGGAGCCAGGCACGCAGGTAGCAGAGAACGGGTTTATTTAAAGGTGCAGTGCACCAAAAAACATGAGGTAAAAACAGACTAGTGACATCAAACACACCGACCAGCACCGAGGACGAGAAACAATGGAAATAAGCACAAAAAGACACCCGACCACGTGCACAAGACAAACCAATTACAAAAAGGAGTTAATTAACTAAACTAATGACAAAAGAATGTTAATTAACTCAAACGAACGGAACGAAACACAGAAAAGGTGACAGGTGCCCTAGGCACCTGTTACATAATCAACATAAAATGCATACCATATGTAAAATGACCTCTCTTCTGTAAGCCGTAATTTTAACATTAATTATCAGACATAGGCGCTCAAAAAGAGTTAAGTTTAAAATTAAAAACTTAAAAATGCCACCACCACAAATAGCACTTACCACAGCAAGAAAAACAGGTTGGAATTACTTTTTAGAGTTTTAATTATGATGCTACTCAATTAATCAGGCTCTTGTTTATGTAAAAATAAGTTTTAATGCCACAAATCAATCACAGAGACAGCTTCAATGGTCTATAAAATACAGCCTTATATGTTTTTTTTTTTGCACAAGTCAATTATATCCTTAAAATATAGGTAAACAGGGAAACTGTTGATTGAGGATGCAGTGGAAAGAGACTCTAAAGCATTGATTTAGAATGTAGAAATGTTTGATTGAGGATGTGATCCATTTCAAGTTTGGTATGTAAGTGTTTTTAATATTTTTTAAATGTTTTTATATTGATTCTCTGCATGTGTGATCACTCAGTGTGTAAAACCACCCATCCTCTATTCATTAGCATTCTCTGAGCACAGAGCTTCAGTTCACTTATATAGTATACTGTATACAAAACACTGTTTTCTTAATATTTAAAACAAAAATAGCATAAATAATGCATTAGGACAGAATGAAAATGGAAGAAGAAAGAATTCAGTCCTATAATTACAGACAGAGAGTCAGAGGAATAAGTACATAAGAATTGTGTCTTTCTGTTGTACATACAGTTCACGTGTGTGTGTGTGTAGAACTTCACTGGAGTTTTAACCTCGCAACAACTTACTGAAGCTTTCTATCAACATTTGTTTTACAAATCATTTTTAGATGTTTATGAAATAGTGTAATTTTTTTTTTCTTAAATTAGTAATAATAAGAGTGATTCTATTCTGCCTGTAGACAAAGGGGTTCAAGAATAAGAGACATTATTCTGTGGCAACGGCATATTTGGAAATGTCTAGAAAAAAAAGGGGTTGGCTTAAGGGATTAACTTGCGTCAACTGTGGTATCTTTCTTTAGGGGACTTTACAGAAAGTGCTAGTAAGTTAGGGAATGTTATGTTTAGATAATTATGGCTATTTATTAAACTTATTTTCACATAAAGAAGAGCCTGATTAATTGAGTAGCATCATAATTAAAACTCTAAAAAGTTTCAACTTGTTTATCTTGCTGTGGTAAGTGATATTTGTGGTGGTGGCATTTTTAAGTGACTTGAGACACAGATAGGAAATCTACAAAATAAGATTTTTTTTCAGAAAACTCTGAGCACTGATTGATACATTGCATTTAAGTGCTTTTTCAAGACAGTGTCAGCTGGGATTTTGACTACAATTAGTTTCCTTTGTTCTGTAAAGCATCCCTGATGCAGACAACAATATTTATGAGACATTAGAACGCTAATGAACTCCTTTCAAAACATTAACAATTTTATCTCCTTCCAAAACAACCAGTCCCAGTTGATCTGGAATGTTCTATGCTAATTTTGAAGACTTATCAGTTCTATTGTCAAATGATAACGTGGGTAGGTCTGTGAATTGCTCCAAATGGTTGGCTACTTTGGAAAATTTATGAAGCCATCACACAAGCTGTGATCCACAGACTAAACTGTCAACAACATATTTTTTAGGACACAAAATATAAGGTAAATTATAATTAGACAATAATATTATTTTCAATTAATCATGTTTGGAAACAAAATTTATAGTATTTTATCAGAAATAAGTACTTTGATGTGTTTACTGTCACAATTAAAACAAGTAAGTTAGTCTGAAGTGACTTTGAATGCAATTAGTTTCCTTTGTTCTGTAAAGCATCTATGAAACTTTCATCAACTGCAGACAACAATATGTCAGGAATTTTAAATTCCTTATACATTATGAGAATTTCAATATGGCCGAAAGATAAACAAAGGGCCTTGGATTTCCCGCCACTAGGAAAATACTGGGCTGTGATTGGCTGATTTAAAACCTAGGGCGGTAGTTTGTGATTGGCTTAAAGCAGTTAAGGGGCGGGGACTAGACGTAATATACATCCAGGTATACAGTAGGGGAGACACTTTCACTCAGACGCGGAGGGAGAGCATCAGAAAGCTGAGGAGGAAGACCGCTGGCCAGCGTGAGTTACTGGAGGTGTCCATGAAGTATTCTCTTTGTCCTAAATAAATGAGTTGAGGCGACCATTTTGCATCAGCTCGTTCTTTCTGCCTTTTTCAAAATCAAAAGATCCTAACAAATGGTAGCAGAGGTGATGGTTTTGAAAATGGGCAGAGGAACATTAATTTCGTTACTGGACCTGGACTCCTGATTTCATGCATACTCATTATAGGCGCGCCGAAGGTAAGCAGACTTACTGCATATTTAGCTGTATTCAATATTTAGTTTTAATGAGTATGTGTGAATGCCGGGTCCGTAAGTGTTATAAATTGTTACAGTAATCAGAATTCTTCATGGACACTGGAAGGTAGATTTATTTGGTACCATTCCTGATATCGGCACCGAAGTTTATGCTCGAGTATAAAAACGTAGTTTGAGTTATATTTAAGAGGAACGTACGAATGTGTGGTAAAGTTGGTGAGAGGGCCCATACCTGCATCCGGGCTAGTAAGCGTTTTATAGATAGACGGTTCTAGGCGCTTTTTAGGAATAACTGGGTGCGTGAAACAGGGTTTCAGACCAGTAATTATATAATAAGGATCGGGAAGTTTTCCAACGGGGCGCTGGTCCAATGGTTGGAAAAATAACTGATTATTGATCAGCACGATAGAGAGATGCCTGGGGTCCGTATCGTTCCTGAATAGCAGGTTAAATTTCCAAATTGTGTCTAAATTCAATTTTTTCGGTGCAAATATCAGGGAACCTTGTATGTGTGTTTGTCTTGTGTTTGTCTTGTCTTGTGTGGAGCAGCAACATTCATTTTGTGGTAAGTACTTTAGCTGGTAAGTAAGTGTTTAGCTTGGTAAGTAATAGTTGTGTTCTGCTTGTGTGTTATACAACCTAAATTAACTTAATTAAAATGGCTGACTTACTTCAGGACAACTAGCACACACCTAGCCTAAGGCTAATATTTTGGCAGCATGGTAGAGTTGAGTTGGAACAAAGGATTTAAAATGGCCGCCACTACCTCACGTATAGCTCCTCCCACATAGCATATGGTCAATACAATGCTTGCAGCCCTTCACTCACCTTAAGTTACCTGTGTTAGGTATCATTACAGGGTACACCAGTAGATGGCGCCAATAGTTCACTGTGCCATATCCCAGTAGACAGCCTGTGCCCAACCAGTAAGGTTTTAATGAAATACCTCCAACTCACCTTCCAAATTAGTCATGTGTCCTCCACAGGTTGAGAAATTATCCAAGCACCAATTGTTACCAGTGGTGCAGGTGGTGGACAATTTGATTTTTTAATTAACACTGGGACACTGCTTCAGGGAACACAGTGCAATTAATCCATTCCTTTCTATATTCTCCAAATTGTCAAACTAATTTCTTAGGTCGTGATGTTTTAATTACAAGAACTCAAAGCTCATTGTCATATGCACATATAGAAATGTTTTTCTTGGGGCAATGTAATTCTTACTTTGCCATCCACCCTGTATAAGTGAGAAAAAGTAAATATAACAATAATATAATAATGAAATTATAAATTTAAGTTTGCAGTTCACACTTCTGTACCTGTACAACTAAAACCAAATAGTAAGACTTGTACAAGTGTTAAGTGAATTGTTATAAAAGTAAGTGCTTTAGTAAAATTAAAAGTAAAATTAGTTTTAGTGAATTTTCAGCTTTACTGAGACCATGCATGTGATGGGGCTTCATGTCACATGTACTTAAGCAGTGATTGACATGTTACACACCCTCAGGCTCTAGTTGATTTGATTCTGGAGACATGCATTTTGCAGGTAGCAACATGAGCACTAGGTGGAGACTTGGTTTTTGTCCTTGTTCATGCACATGCAATGTCCTTACAGTAAAAGGGCACAGTGACCCTTATCTACAGTAGCTTCAATACATGCATATTTAATAATTATTATTCTAGATCCCCCCACCTTCTTTTTACTGTCTGTCACACACACATGTTGGTGATGGTACAGGTGTTTAACAGTGATTTGTTAATGCAGCAGTGCCTGGGCCAAATCTTACTTCTGGTTACCATCATCTTTCCTTCCAAAAGTTTTTGCATATGGCTCTGAGTTCAGCTCTTGTACCAATAATCAAACATCAGAAAATACCACCTTTAAGATAACGACTGTTTTGATTTGATTTAAGTGATTAAATGATTATTTGTAGCAGCACATCTTTGTAATTAAAATTGCTGTTTTCCATAAAATATTAAAAGCCTTTGTATTGAGCGTATTTAAATTTCAAAATGTAGTCATGCCATGTTTTTAATTTCTCACACAGGTGCTTGAGTGGTTCAGCAGCCAGATTCGTCAGCACAACACACTGGACACAATTTTACATTGAGCGTTGGGTTTATAGGGTTTGGAGTGACACCTCTCCTCCACACACTTAATACTTTGTGCTATGTGTGTCAGAGGAAGTGCATGCCAGCAATAATCATGTAACCAGAAATGAGGTTTATTTTTTATTATTTTTAGGTATTTTAATGTTGGGATCCCAGATAATATATTAAGCCTATATTACTGCTGATTCAGACAAATGTGACGACATTTGTATACTGGATCAGATATTTTTTGGTAAGTGGTATAAAATAGTCGTTAAAGTATATAATTATATGAATCCTCAGCTCTAATATAGAGCCATGTGATTGATACTCATGCTACGACCCCACATGGTAATATATTTGGTTGCTAGAACCTAGAGTTGAGTAGTATATTTGGGATAGAGGAGTTTATCAGAAGGACACAGTTGAAAGTTACCATTGATATAGTTTTCAGTCCGCCTGAGAAGGTAGAAGCTTGACTGATAAATTATATCAATTAAGGTACTGCAAGTGCGGACTTGAACTCCATGTTGGACGGGGTAAAGCTGTGAAAGCAATTAGTTAACACATATTATAGCAAATTGGTTAATAATAATACATGTACACTGGACAGTAGGGGAAAAATGGTCAATAGCATGCAATTAGTATACAGATTGGGCAAAGGGTTTACCAGCCATGAAGCCATAAAAGGGCATACTGACTAAATTGCCACCATTAACTGAAGGGAGTTAAGTGTGGGTGTTAATGTACACAGCAGGTAAGATGCTGTGTTTGGGTGAAGTAGGGGTAATAGCTAGATTAGAAGGTAAAAGGAGGTGAATATTGATTGAAATAGCGGAATAGGTTTAAAAGGAAAGACAGAAAACACCATTTTTAGCATAAAAGAGGATGTATGGGATCTACTTAAGGATGTACCCCGTAACTTATAGTTTAACATCCTTGCCAACTCTTAAGAGAAGCTGATAAGAGTAGATATAGACATGGTGAAACTTTTAGAAAGTGTGGTGACTTATGGCTGGAAGCAACAGAAATGTAATGGTGATAGCAGGTAGGGAACGCATGTGAAGGGCAGTTAGCTGATGTGGAAATTTGTAGTTTGCCACATAAACAATGGGACCCAATATTAGAGCAATGCTTTACTGAGGTTAAACAAAGTTTAGCACACGCTGAATACCAGATGTTTCTGTAAAAGAAGGCATTGTTAATGCTGTTCTTTTCCAGAAAGGGGGGAGTAGTAGAAAAAAATAAATTAATAAATAAAAAAAATTTAAAAAAATTTAGTGACAAAAATGATAATTACATTTCAGTTATTGGCACCTTTGCTAGTATTGTATTAGATGCAGTTTTAATGGCAGAATATTTGGTATCGGGTTGTCTTCTGGAGTCCTTAATGAGGTTTAAAATTGCAGAACAAGGTGTTGTGATTCCCTTCGGTCCATCCTCACCTACAGATTTACAGTCTGATTTAACAGGTGGCTGAATTTAGTGTTTGTCAAGCTTAGTATTTCGCCACATAATTTGCAAATTCAGAATTGTTATGAAAATTTAGAAAAAGCTTCTCTGGGTTCCACTAATTGTTATTTGTTTTGATCTTTGCTTTGCCCTTTTAACACTGGTGCTGACCATAGGTCTGATTACATAAGTCATGTAGTATTCAATAAAGATATACAAATAAAGATAATAATAAAGACATATAAAATAATAGACTAAAGGCTTACTTAAATAGTAAATAGAAGTAAAATTAGATGGTTTTCAGTCTGCCCCGTGTAGAGTGTGTGCGTGTGTGGGTGTGTGCCCAGCGATGGGTTGGCGCTCTGTCCTGGGTGTTTCTGCCCAGCGCCTGAAACTTTCTCCCTGTGATGGGCAGAAAGAACCCCATGCAACGTTAGTAGAGAATAAAGGTAATGAGATGAGAGTCTCAGAATAATAAAAAAGACTATTATCAAGTTTAAATTTTGTGGCAGCATGTCCACATTTTTGCTTTAATTTTCATAGCAACTAGAAATATCTATATTTTTATATTAGGAATTGTCATACTTCCTCCCTGCATATTATTGGGTGTTATATACATCAGGATTAGGATCCATAAAATATTTGTGGTTATCAACATTCCCTATACTTTAACTATTTTTACCCTTACTGTAATGAAACAGCCTCCAATATATCATTTAATATCCGTTTACAATTTCATTTTAACTACTGTTTTAAGTAGCGTGGGAAAATGTTTGGTGAATCGCAGTTGCATCAGTTCACTAAATACATTTTCCTTTTGGAATGTCACATTTTTCATTATAGATATTTTATGTGGACAGGTGCCAAATATATAGAGACAGTATTGTGTGTATATATATGTATTGCACAATTATTTGTTGAACAAAGCCCTTGTAATTGTTGCATTTTTTATAGATTTGTATGGTAAGCTGTCTCTGGACGAGTTTAAGGAGTTTATTAAGAATAGAGAAAGTGACCCATCCATTGTGCGACTGTGGCAGTGTGACCAAAGCAGTGCTGGGCAGTTCTGATAGATGTGCCCACCATGTTACCCTCTAGTGTTTTATTTATTTATTGGGGTTTGTATAATGTATATTATAAGGCATCTGACCAGTTTATTTAGGTAAAATTATTCATAATGAAAATATATGGGGAAAATGTTAAGCATATTTTTATTTATACAGTGTTTGTATGGATTGATTTTGGTTTTGTTAGTTTTAGTTTTAAGGTCTCGTGGTTTTAGTGTTCCTTAAGTGTAAACTAGGTTGGTTATTGGTGCACTCTTTCACTCAGCTTTAATTTCTACACAGTGATAATCTTTTAAATATCAACATACTGGTTTAATTAACCTACCACATTTAGCTTTTACTAAACCTTTTGTGTTTCAGAAGTATTCCGTTTGAGGTTAACTATCATTCCCTGTTTGGCCTTAAACATGCTTGTTTGGATGATTCATTTTGTCTTTAAAACAGAGCACATTATTCCTGAACTGCAGGAGTTCCTCTTTCCAACAGACATGAAATTCAGTCCTGATCCCATGTCCTAAAACTGTTCTCTAGATGATCGGTGTGTTTCAGATTAAATGCGGCTGGATATAGGTGTGGAACTAGATTCTCTAGGAAGTGGAGTTCAAGGAACAGAGTAAGTGGTGATCAGGATGGATCTGCGGTGAGGATGCTGATCCTCGGGGCAATGGAGACCAGTCCCTGGAGGAAGAAGAGGATGCCTCGCTGGATGTGTCAACAGACCAATTCAGGGTGGTATAGAGGTTGCTGCTAACTCTGCTTTTAGAAAAGTGATGACGACGAGGGTACTGCTGATGATGATGATGACGGAGAGACGCTGACAACAAGGGAGCTGCCATTGATGACAACGAGGATGACAACAGGAGGACGACAACGATAGAAGGAGCTTCAAGAACCGACGAGGGAATGCTGGGACTACAGAACCAAAAGACTAAAGCAGATACTGACCAGGAGAACAGAACCTTTAAGAACCTTCTGGGAAAATTTCTATAACAGTGCTGCAAGGGGGGTGGTATTAAAGTTTCTGCAACAGTGGTGCAAGGGGGGTGTTATTTTGGGTTTGTGAGTGTAGGGATGGAGACTGTCTCGTTAGGCGCGGTCTCTATTAGTATAATTGATAGATGTTTGTTTTAGAATTGTGTTTTCAGCCTATATGGCCATGTAATGTGTTGGGCACCTTCAAGAAGGGTTTTAGTTAGAGGGGGGTAGTTTAATTAGCGCTCTGCCTCCTCAGCATTCAGTTGTGTGAACTTGTGAAAGTCGTACTGGAAGTTAATTGCGTTTAGATTTGGGTTAATTGAATAATAATAAACATGGGCAAATTTTTAGAAATGGTAATGTGTAACGTTTGGCTTAAAATGTATGGCCGTAGATTTTTTAATTTAAAATTTATTTATGGGAGCATTTAGGTGCTCCCATAGGGGGGATTGTCAGGAATTTTAAATTCCTTATACATTATGAGAATTCCAATATGGCCGAAAGATAAACAAAGGGCCTTGGATTTCCCGCCACTAGGAAAATACTGGGCTGTGATTGGCTGATTTAAAACCTAGGGCGGTAGTTTGTGATTGGCTTAAAGCAGTTAAGGGGCGGGAACTAGACGTAATATACCCAGGTAAACACGTAGGGGAGGCACTTTCACTCAGACGCGGAGGGAGAGCATCAGAAAGCTGAGGAGG
The DNA here is from genome assembly GCA_019802505.1 of Corydoras sp. C115. Taxonomy (NCBI): domain Eukaryota; kingdom Metazoa; phylum Chordata; class Actinopteri; order Siluriformes; family Callichthyidae; genus Corydoras; species Corydoras sp. C115. The sequence continues at coordinate 106,506 of JAFMOC010000890.1, read as the reverse complement.
AAGACCGCTGGCCAGCGTGAGTTACTGGAGGTGTCCATGAAGTATTCTCTTTGTCCTAAATAAATGAGTTGAGGCGACCATTTTGCATCAGCTCGTTCTTTCTGGGTAAATGTCCCTCTGGCGATGAAGCCTGCTGGCTGCCCTCTGCTGACAGCATGGAGCACATCATCTCGCTGCAGGGCGCGGATCGGCGCCCTCTTGCTGCGAGTTGAGGATAGCACCCCTGGTGCAAAGACGTGCGCCGACTTGAGGGAAAACGAAGACTAAATACAAAACCAACTAAACACGTGCACAAAACAAACCAATCACCCAGCCTAAGCAATTAAGGACACAAACAAGGCATCTGTGACAGTTTTATTAACAAACTTTTTTTTAAACATCATACAAATCCAACTGTACATAAGAATGTTAATGCTCCAACGCATATATTCCTTTCAAACCAATTTAAATTCAACCATTCTCAGTTTTTATGGAATGGTTTTATGCTTATACTACCTATGAAAAGGGCAAAAAGGAGAAATTCTGAAGAATTCTTAGTTCTATTGTTAAATGAGAGTGTGGGTGGGGCTGTGAATTGCTCCAAATGGTTGACTAATTTGAAACATTTATAAAGCCATCACATGGGCCTTGCTCCTCAGACTAAACTGCAAACAACTTCATGTTAGGACACAAAGGATAAAGGTAAGTAATGATTAAAATAGGACTTTATTTTCAATTAATCAATTTAGGAAACTTTAAGTATTTTTTTTTTTATCAGAAATTAGTAGTTAGATGTGTTTACTGTCACAATTAAACCCCTAAAGGAGCTCAAACCTTTATATTTCTGTGGTAAGTGATATACTGAAGACAGACTGAAATCACTTTAAATAAGACCACTGATTGATCATTTGTGTTTAAGTGCTTTTTTGGAAGGCAGTATCAGCTGTGACCACACTGAACTTGTGGAAATTGTTTGAATAGTTTTCATATATAAAAAGTAAAACATTTGGCAAGCTGCAGATCTTCAGCTTATCTTTGCACTTATAATTGATAATTTAGCCATTAACCATATACTTGGTCTGCATCCGAGTTTAGAGCCAGACATACACATATCCTGTTGCGCAATGAGTGTTAGGGACCTTGCTCAATGCCCCTATTGTTAATCCCTATTGTTCAATTTGGGATTGAAACCTTCAGACTGATAGCCCAACAACCTAACCACTGAACTACTACTCTTTTCTTCTCATGCTGCTTTTTAAAATCATGATTACAATCCTCTGTGAACTTTACATCGTTTTCAAAACTTATATTTACCCCTGAATTGCACCGGTGCCAACTTTGTTTAGAATGTGTTGTAGGACAGAAATGCAGGAATTAATAAGCAAATTAAATAAAATAGATCAGACAAAACATAAAAAATCTTGTGTTCATTCTTAATTCGTATTTAAGTAACACTGCAAAAATATTATTATTTTTTTTTATACTGTCCCAACTTTTTTCTTAAATATGTTCTAATTTAGGCGGCACGGTGGCTTAGTGGTTAGCACGTTCGCCTCTCAGCGCTAGGGATTCCCGGTTCGAATCCCCATCTGGGTGGAGTTTCCATGTTCTCCCCAACGCGTGGGTTTCCTCCGGGTTCTCCGGTTTCCTCCCACAGTCCAAAAACATGGATCAAGTTAATTGAGTTCTCTAAATTGCCCCATTAGGGTGTGTTTGAGTGTGTGAGTGTGTACCCAGCGATGGATTGTATGTAAAGCGCCCGAGACGTTCTCCCCCTGGATGAGGCATTCCTTATAGAGGATATTAATGAGAATAAATTTAGTTTAATTTGAGTTCCTTTTATTTAGAATAAAGTTTAATTTGACTAAAATTTCTCCAGGTACTGTGTCCAGTAGAATTTTTTAGTGTAGGAAAAGAAAAAGGTTTACTCTAAAATTCTTACTGTTACTGAGAAGATGACTTTAACACATTAGTACTTATTAACCTATGTTAAGTTCCAATAAACGGTCATAAGTCTGCGGTTTTGTTCCAAAAGAATTTAATGCGCTTTACTGAATAGTCAAACAAGTGTACAGGAAAAATCATCAATGGCGGGCGATTGATGAGAGAGAGCTCTGAGGTCTCAAAGATCCAGCTTAAGTATATAATGCTTAGGTGGGCTGTCCATCTTCTGTTGGTGAGTGTGACTGGACCTTCCAAATATGGTGGGGTTTTCTGAGTCCCCAGTCCCAATAATACTTTTTAACAAATGTTACTTGCCCCTAAATCTATATTTTCACAGGTCACCCTGTGACCAGACTTTCTGACTCCTTCTCATTCTCATTCGACAAGTGGTCATTCCTACAATTACTCACACTCAACCCCCACCTGGTCATTCCCTCAGCCATTCAGCAGTTGTGTACATATCGTAAATTACAAAAATATCATTACAATGGTAAATGCTCTCCAATGTTGACCAAACCTTTCAAATAATACAATTCACGTCTTTTTACGTTCAATAAATTCCAACACCTACATACAACTAACTCAGACATAATAGGACAAAAACATATTTTCTACATTCCTAAATTTGTATTCATTGTATGTGTTACGACCAAATTAACAATTTTCAGTTATTGTAGCATCAGTTTGAAATAAAAAACACAAATAAATATAAGGGCGGCACGGTGGCTTAGTGGTTAGCACGTTCGCCTCTCAGCACTAGGGATTCCCGGTTCAAATCCCCATCTGGGTGGAGTTTCCATGTTCTCCCCGTGTCCGCGTGGGTTTCCTCCGGGTTCTCCGGTTTCCTCCCACAGTCCAAAAACATGGATCAAGTTAATTGAGTTCTCTAAATTGCCCCATATAGAGTGTGTTTGAGCGTGTGAGTGTGTACCCAGCGATGGATTGGCGCCCTGTCCTGGGTCTATCTGCCCAGCGCCCGAGACGTTCTCCCCTGGATGGGCATGGGGAACCCCACCGCGACCCTAATAGAGGATAAAGCGGGAGATAATGAATGAATGAAAATAAATATAAAATTATATTTCAAATAATTGTAATTAAAGGTTAATACACATATGCATAAAACATTCACATACATTTTTGTTTTATTTCCATGATTTGTTATTGATGTTGTAAAATAATTTAAATTGATTCAGGTAAAATCAAAGAGACCAATTGTTATGTAACCACGTTGTACCTTATTTTTAGCCCTGAATCGCACCAGTGCCAGCTTTGTTTAGAATGTGTCGTTGGACTGAAATGCAAGAAATAATAAGCATGAATTAAATGAAAATTAAATGAAATTGATTAGACAAAAAATAAAAAAATCTTGGGTTCATCTGTTATTCATATTTAAGTAATTTATTTGAATTATTCATATTGTCCCAACTTTTTCCTGAATATGTTTCAATATTACATATTGTAATAACATATTTTCACTTACTGTAGCATCAGTTTGAAAGCAAAAACACAAATAAATAATCAGCTAATAATAATAAGCAGCTAATAAATAAAATATATATATTTTAAATAATTGTAATTAAAGGTTAATACACATGCATAAAACATGTACATTGTCAGGAATTTTAAATTTCTTACTATACATGAGAGTTCCAATATGGGCGAAAGACAAACAAAGGACCTTGGATTTCCTGCCACTAGGAAATACTGGGCTGGGATTGGCTGATTTAAAACCTAGTTTAGTAGTTTGTGATTGGCTTAAAGCAGTTAAGGGCCAGGAACTAGACAACTCATATACACCCAGGTAAACACAGGGGAGGGGCACTTTCACTCAGACGCGGAGGGAGACAGCATCAGAATGCTGAGGAGGGAAGACCGCTGGCCAGCGTGAGTTACTGGAGGTCTCCATGAAGTATTCTTTTGTCCTCAATAAATCAGTTGAGGCGACCATTTTGCATAGGCTCGTTCTTTCTGCCTTTTTCAAAATCAAAAGATCCTAACAACATACATTTTTGTTTTATTTTCCTGATTTGTTATTGATGTTGTAAAATAATTTTAATTGATTCAGGTAAAACAAAAGAGAATTTTTAAAGGTATTTTATTATCTTTATTTCTTAACATTATTATTCCTGCCCACCTCTTTTAAAAGTATTCAATTAGAATAATTGCCAAGCAGCAAAACATATCAGAGGGAATTCTGGATATGAGTAAAGATGAACATTGACAGAAACTCTCATAGATTTATACATTATCATAAAAAATGTTTGTGATGGGTCATTATACATGACAATAATAAAAAAAAAAAAACTCAGCTCAAAAAAATGATTTTTTTCCTAGTTATACAAACCAAGGACTTGTTGGTTAGTTATTTTCATACATTGTTTACATGTTTAATTACTGAATTAGCTGTCTGACTTTTACAAATTGTTCTCTAAACAGAAGCAGAACCCTTCATGACCTTGCTGCATTCTCACAAAGACATGACCAAGAAGAAAATTAACTGCTTAAGTTGTGATGAAAATTTTACCAAAATGTCTGAACTCAAAAAACACCAGTGTATGTCCATCAAAGCAAAATACTTTTTCTGTGTGCAGTGTGGAAATATCTTTACAACTCAATCTGGTCTTAAAACACATCAGCGCATTCACACAGGAGAGAAACAATATTCCTGCTCACAGTGTGGGAAGAGTTTTATTTAGCGGAGTAATCTAAAACGTCACCAGCGCATTCACACAGAAGAGAAACCATATTCCTGTTCACAGTGTGAGAAGAGTTTTACCGTGCAGTCATCTAAAAAGTCATCAGCACATTCACAGAGGAGAGAAACCATATTCCTGCTCACAGTGTGGGAAGAGTTTTACTGAACAGAGTAATCTATAAAGTCATCAGCGCATTCACACAGGAGAGAAACCATATTCCTGTTCACAGTGTGGTAAGAGTTTTACTCAGCAGAGTCATCTAAAACATCACCAGCGCATTCACACTGGAGAGAAACCATATTCCTGTTCACAGTGTGGGAAGAGTTTTACTCAACAGAGTAGTCTAAAACTTCACCAGCGTATTCACACTGGAGAGAAACCATATTCCTGCTCACAGTGTGGGAAGAGTTTTACTGAACAGAGTAATCTAAAACTTCACCAGCGCATTCACACTGGGGAGAAACCATATTTATGTTCACAGTGTGGGAAGAGTTTTTCGCAAGAGGTTAGTCTAAAACTTCACAAGCGCATTCACATAGGAGAGAAACCATATTCTTGTTCACAGTGTGGGAAGAGTTTTACTGAACAGAGTAATCTAAAACATCATCAGCACATTCACACTGGAGAGAAACCATATTTCTGCTTACAGTGTGGGAAGAGTTTTATTGTGCAGAGTACTTTAAAACTTCACCAGCGCATTCACACTGGAGAGAAACCATATTTCTGCTCACAGTGTGGGAAGAGTTTTACTCAGCATGGTAGTCTAAAACACCACCAGCGCATTCACACATGAGAGAAACCATATTCCTGTATTGATCATTGTTTGAAAGACGCTTTAGTAAAGGAGACAGTTCAATAATGTACCAGTACATTCAGTCAGAACTGAATCAGTAACCCCGCACTCAGGATAACACTCAGTTTTGCTGTTGTGTTACATATTGCCATTTTACACTCTTGAGGATTTAATGGCACAAAGTAAATTTCTGAACTTTTTACATTTATTCATATAAGTAGTTACAGTCAATTAAACTACAGGGATGTTTTTTCTCTGAAAGCCACTAAAATATATATGATACTATAAAAGTGATTGTGTTACGCTCGCCTACCTCTGTTATGTGTTGTCACGTGGTGTGGGTGTGTTGGGTTACGCCTCGTCTCGCTACCGTTCCTTTTATGTTTTGTGTTGCCTCGTACTGTTCCTGTCTTGTGTTTGTGTGTACAGACCGTGTACCGCTGCTACGACCTGCCAAGCCTCACTTCAGTCTGTTGGAGCCCGCGGTTTGGAACACGGCCGCTGACTTTGTCACCCTGCGCTACTACATCACGCCGCCCGCTCGGTGCTCCGTGTTTTTCCGCAAGCGTGAACGCTATCTAATGCCGCTCCACAACTGTTGTGAGGAATAAATAATAAACTGTGTTGTTTGTACCTCCGCCCCAGACTGAGTTCGTTCCGGGTAGAGAATCCAATTCGCTCTGGTCTTTCGACCATTACATCACCTATTGGCCATATGGATTCCTCGGGACAACTCACCTCGAAAGCGGAGTCGGCGCAATTTCCAACTGCCAGACAACAACCCATCCCGGATCCACGCCTCAACCTGCTCTTCAGTCGTCAGGATGAACTCGCTGACTTAGTGAGCAACCTTGCACTCCAGGTCAGATCTATGGTCACGTCCCCACTGATAGCAGGTGGATAGCAGGTTACTCTCGGTTCGTCAGGGTACGCGTTCGGTGGTGGAATTTGTGGTGGAGTTTCAAACCCTGGCGGCAGAATCGGGGTGGTGCGAGCGTTCGCTGCGCGGGGTGTTCAGGCATGCTCTCAGTGATCGCGTCCGCATCACTGACTTACTGACTGACTTCACGGACTTATAGAACTCGCTATACGTCTCGACGGTCGCATTAACGAGCGGCGCCGTGAACGGTCACTCCACGACACCGCCCGCTCCCCTACTTCTCCCAGGGTCCTCATGTCTCCCCCCGAACCTACTAACGAGCCTGAACCAATGCAGTTGGGAAGGGCCGCCCTGTCCCCAGACGAGCTTGCCGTCCGTAGGGAACAGGGTCGCTGTTTTTACCGCGGCAATGGCAACCACCAGGTCATGTCTTGCCCGGTTCGGCCTAAAAGGGTTGACTCGACAGTGAAGTTTGGGGTCCTGTCGAGTCCTACCCACAAGTCCTCGTCCCGTCGTCTGTCCCTTCCTGCGGTCTTCCTTCTGTCTAACCACAGCCAGCCTGTCATTGTCCTCATAGATTCTGGGGCAGAGGAGAATCTTGTTGACTTTGACTTCGCTTCGAAATTAGGCTTACCACTGTCTCCATTGTCCTCTCCTCTCCACCCCGTCGCCTTAGACGGCAGACATCTCTCCCCCATCACACATCGTACCCAACCGGTCTGCCTCCTTATCGACGGTAATCACAGGGAAGAGATAAGTTTCTCGGTCTTTCGATCCCCTGACACCCCAGTAATCCTAGGTTTCCCCTGGTTACAAACTCACAATCCCCACCTTGATTGGGTTCAGTCTAGGGTTCTCACGTGGGGGGTCCACTGCCACTCCTCCTGCCTTCGGGCGGCAGTACCCACCGGTAGCGCACCTGAGGGGGACCACCACACTGCGGTGGATCTCTCCTCTATTCCGGAGGTCTACCATGACCTGGGGGAGGTATTCTCCAAGGACAGGGCCCGTCAGCTTCCCCCTCATAGGTCCTATGACTGCGCAGTAGATCTATTGCCCGGTGCTCCTCTCCCATCCAGTCGTCTATACCCGTTATCTCGCCCGGAGAGGGAGGCAATGGAGAAGTATATTACCGAGTGTCTAGCCACGGGGTTGATCCGTCCTTCCACCTCCCCTGTAGGGGCCGGGTTTTTCTTTGTATCTAAGAAAGACGGCACCCTACGGCCCTGCATTGACTATAGGGGACTGAATAACATCACAGTCCCCTACAAATACCCTCTGCCGCTTACATCCTCCGTGTTTGAGTCACTGCAGGGAGCCACTATCTTTACCAAACTTGACGTACGTAACGCCTATCACCTGGTGCGTATACGTAAAGGGGATGAGTGGAAGACGGCCTTCAACACCCCTAGTGGTCACTATGAGTACCGCGTGGTCCCGTTCAGTCTTAGAAACACCCCCGCGGTGTTCCAAGCCTTAGTCAACGACGTGCTCAGGGACTTCCTCGATAGGTTCGTGTTCGTTTATCTCGACGACATTTTGATTTTCTCTCATAACCTAAAAGATCATGTCCAACACGTACGTCAGGTCCTTAACCGACTGCTGCAGAACAGACTGTTCGTAAAGGCGGAGAAATATAGCTTCCACCAGCAGTCCGTCACCTTCCTAGGCTTTGTGGTGTCTCCCGGGGCCATCAAGCCCGACACTGAAAAGATCCAGGCGATCTGTGAATGGCCATGTCCTACCTCCCGGACCGAGCTGCAACGGTTCCTAGGATTCGCTAACTTCTATCGCCGCTTCATCCGGGACTATAGTACCATCATCACCCCCCCTAACGGCCCTCACGTCCGTCAAGGTGCCGTTCCGGTGGACGGCGGAAGCCCATGCAGCCATGGACCGTCTCAAGTCCTTGTTCACCTCAGCCCCCATCCTCGTTCAACCTAACCCGGCCAAACAGTTCGTCGTGGAAGTCGACGCCTCTAGCACGGGAGCTTGAGCCGTGCTCTCTCAATGCACCGACGAGGGCCGCCTTCACCCATGCGCCTTCTTTTCCAAGAAGCTCTCCCCCATGGAGAGAAATTATGATGTAGGCAACCGGGAACTCCTCGCTGTAAAACTGGCTCTGGAGGAATGGCGTCACTGGCTGGAGGGGGCTGAACAACCATTTGTGGTATGGACGGACCACAAAAACCTGGGATACATACAGACGGCGAGAAGACTGAACTCTCGGCAGGCAAGGTGGGCTCTGTTTTTTGGTCGATTTAATTTCACTATCACATACCGACCCGGTTCTCGAAATGCCAAGCCTGATGCCTTGTCGCGGCTCTTCTCGCCAGAAGAGCCCATAACCTGTAATGACACTATCCTACCGTCCAGTTGTGTACTAGCAGGTGTCTCCTGGGAAGTTCTGAAGACCGTTGAGAGGGAACTCCTCAAGGAACCGGACCCCGGACAAGGCCCACCGGACCGCATGTTTGTTCCCCCGCCGCCCGCCCCGCTGTACTCAAGTGGGCCCATGAGTCCCGCTGGGCATGCCACCCGGGCCTATCCCGTACAGAGGAGATCATCAGGCGGTGCTTTTGGTGGCCCTCCCTTTCCTCTGACCTCCGCCAGTTCATCAACTCCTGTGCTGTTTGTGCCGGCAACAAGGCATCTCATCAGCCACCGTCTGGACTCCTCCTGCCGCTTTCCATACCTGGGCGCCCATGGTCCCACATCGCCCTCAATTTCGTCACCGGGCTGCCGAACTCTAAGGGCAACTCGGTCATACTCACCATAGTGGACAGGTTCTCAAAATCAGTACGGCTCTTGGCCCTTCCCGGACTACCTTCGGCTCTTGCTACCGCCAAACTAGTCTTCGAGCACGTTTTCAGGATTTTCGGCATCCCGGTGGACATCGTGTCTGATCGAGGTCCGCAGTTCGTCTCCCAGGTATGGAAAGCCTTTTTCAAGTACTTTGGCACATCTCTGTCATTAACCTCTGGAGGGCATCCACAGTCGAATGGACAGGCCGAGAGAACCAACCAGGTTGTGGAGACCACACTACGCTGCGTGTCGGCCCAGCACCCAGAACGCTGGAGCGAACATCTTCCCTGGGTCGAATACGCCATCAACACAGCACGCAGCTCCGCCACCGGCAGCTCTCCTTTTGAGGTCGCCATGGGCTACCAACCGCCACTGTTCCCTGAAGAACAGCAGGAGATCTCTGTCCCCTCTGTCAGCCAGCACATCCGTCGTTGCCACCGGGTGTGGAGGAACACATGCATTGCGCTCCGCCAAGCCCGGTCCACACTCATGGCTTCTGCCAACCGCCGTCGCCGCCAAGCCCCGGCCTACAAGGTGGGACAGTTGGTCTGGCTGTCCACCCGCAACATTCCCCTAAAGGTGGAATCCTGGAAACTGGCCCCTCGTTTCATTGGTCCCTTCCCCATCACCAAGATCATAAACCCTGCAGCCATCCGTCTCCGCCTGCCCCGTCATATGCGCATCCACCCCACCTTCCACGTTTCCCACGTCAAGCCGGTCACTCACTCCCCGCTCAACCCCACACCCCGGAGCACCCCTGCCCCACGCCTCATCGACGGTCAACCTGCTTACACCGTACATCGCCTGCTGGACTCCCGCCGCCGAGGCAGAGGCATCCAGTACTTGGTGGACTGGGAGGGTTACGGACCGGAAGAACGCTCCTGGGTTCCCCGTGCTGCCATCCTGGATCCCGCCCTCGTGAAGGAATTCCATCGCAGGTGCCCGAGTAAACCGTCTTAGGGTGCCAGGGGGCACCCATTGAGGGGGGGGGTTATGTTATGTGTTGTCACGTGGTGTGGGTGTGTTGGGTCACGCCTCGTAATTGTGCTCACCTGGTGGTTATCACGTTCCCTATATTAGGCACGCCGTCCCGTCTCTCGTCGTCAATAGCTCTTGTGTTCCCAGTGTCACGTCACGTCCTCTTTGGCTCTCATCCTCGTTACGCCTCGTCTCGCTACCGTTCCTTTTATGTTTTGTGTTGCCTCGTGCTGTTCCTGTCTTGTGTTTGTGTGTACAGACCGTGTACCGCTGCTACGACCTGCCAAGCCTCACTTCAGTCTGTTGGAGCCCGTGGTTTGGAACACGGCCGCTGACGTCGTCACCCTGCGCTACTACGTCACGCCGCTATCTAACGCCGCTCCACAACTGTTGTGAGGAATAAATAATAAACTGTGTTGTTTGTACCAGACTGAGTTTGTTCCGGGTAGAGAATCCAATCTTTCGACCATTACAACCTCAACCGGAGCGGCTGCTCAGATGAAGCGCAGAGCCGCAGCACCTAAATGCGCTTAAGGGAGCCAGGCACAACTGGTAGCAGACCAAAGGAATTTTATTAGAAGGTATAAGGGAACCATAAGCACAGGATATAAAAATGCGAGCGAACAAAAACTAACGACGTGCACGGAGGAAGGGGAAACACTGGGGATAAATACCGACCGCGTGCACAAAGCAAACCAATGATACATATACAGAGTTAATTAAATGACAAACATGAACGAAAGTTAATTAACTCAATAAGGAACAGGTGCCCTAGGCACCTGTTACAGACTGAGGATAATTTAACATTTCTTTATAATACTAAATGGTGGTGTTAAAGGCCAAGTCAGTGTTTCTGTGGGAATATATATATATATATATATATATATATATATATATATATATATATATATATATATATATATATATTGTCACGTCCTGTTCATAATCCCCCAGAGGGGAGCGGGTCCGCCGGACATTGCGGACGCCGCTCGCGCATAGATGAGCGACGCGTAGACCGGCGACGCGTAGACCACCGCGTTCGCTGGTCTAGACGGAGGGAGACGCTCCCACGAATGTGACCTGTGCAGAACGCCCGCGCAGCGACACACGGTGGCAGAGATGCCTCAAGGAGGCAACTGGAACACCGGGATAAAAACCAAACCAGAATTTATTAAAAGATGGTGCCGAAGCACCAACAGAACGGGGATAAATGAACAGAACATAACGTTGGGTAGAGTAACCACAAACCAAAGACGTGCTCAGACTTACGGGCGAAAACAGATTAAATAGGAAACCCAACTAAACATGTGACAAACCCAACCAATCACCCAAGTGAGATAATGAGAACCGAAAATGAGGGACAGGTGCAGCAGGTGCTCGTTACATACCCCCACCCCAAGGGTCGCGCAAAAGGGAAAGCGACCCAAGCCAAAGGAACAAAAATAATAACAATAATAAATACATGCAGAAAATAACAAACGGGGGGGGGGGGGGGGTAACAAGTCCCTCAGGCTGAAACCAGCCGGTTGCTCCCAGCTGACGGCGAAGACGCGTCCTCTCGCAGCGCAGATCGACGTCCTCTCGCTGCGAGGCTGGGGCATGCACCTCCTGGTGCTCCGAGTCCGAAATGGGCGGCCTCTGGTGCTCGGGACCGATGGCGAACGGCCTCAGTCGGTCCCGACTCGACGACTGCCGCCCTCCGGTAGCCGGGCTTTGCCGCTGGCGGTCCCAGGTTCTCGGACTCGGTCGGATCGGCAGTTCAGCCTCTGGTCCTCAGCTCACGTGGGGTGACCACAGGTGTCCAGTAGCCTCCGATGTATTGGCACGTCTTTCTGTCACGTCCTGTCCATAATCCCCCAGAGGGGAGCGGGTCCGCCAGACATCGCGGACGCCGCTCGCGCATAGATGAGCGTTTCCCGGGATCCGGCGACGCGTAGACCACCGCGTCCTCCGGTCTAGACGGAGGGAGACGCTCCCACGAATGTGACCTGCGCGGAACGCCCGCGCAGCGACACAGCGTGGCAGAAATGCGTCAAGGAGGCAACTGGAACACCGGGATAAAAAACAAACCAGAATTTATTAAAAGATGGTGCCGAAGCACCAACAGAACGGGGATAACAGAACAGAACGAAACATTGGGTAGAGTAACCACAAACCAAAGACGTGCTCAGACTTACGGGCGAAAACAGATTAAATAGGAAACCCAACTAAACATGTGTAATAAATATTCTTTATTTCGTACCACCTGCGTGCCTGGCTCCCTTCTGCGCGTTAGAGCGCCGCGGCTCTGCGCTGTATTTGCGCAGCCGCGTTAAATCCCAGGTGGACTACTGTGACAACATGTGACAAACCCAACCAATCACCCAAGTGAGATAATGAGAACCGAAAACGAGGAACAGGTGCAGCAGGTGCTCGTTACATATATATATATATATATATATATATATATATATATATATATATATATATATATATATATATAAGGGGCGGCACGGTGGCTTAGTGGTTAGCACGTTTGCCTCTCGGCGCTAGGGATTCCCGGTTCGAATCCCTATCTGGGTGGAGTTTCCATGTTTTCCCCGTGTCTGCGTGGGTTTCCTCCGGGTTCTCCGGTTTCCTCCCACAGTCCAAAAACATGGATCAAGTCAATTGAATTCTCAAAATTGCCCCATATAGAGTGTGTCTGTGTGAGTGAGTGTGTGCCCAGCGGATGGATTGGCGCCCTGTCCTGGGTCTATCTGCCCAGCGCCCGAGACGTTCTCCCCTGGATGGGCATGGGGAACCCCACCGCGACCCCAATAGAGGATAAAGCGGGCGATAATGAATGAATGAATATATATATATATATATATATATATACATCCCAGGTTGTGCATAATAAAGCAAAAAGGCATGAGAGGGTGTGCATTATTGTGAATTAACCACGGGTACAAGAAGTGTTTTTACAAACACACTATAATAAAATATAGTGAATAAATGCATTTACTGAAAGAAAAATTGTTAATAAACTGGTGTTCTGCAACACGTTTCTGTTCTTAAGCGATCAGATGTGTGCATTATTATTAATTATGTCAAGGCTGGACAAACGACCGAAACTACTCGTTTTATTCATTATATACAGTGGTGTGAAAAAGTGTTTGCCCCCTTCCTCATTTCCTGTTTTTTTGCATGTTTGTCACACTTAAGTGTTTCGGAACATCAAACCAATTTAAACAATAGTCAAGGACAACACAAGTAAACACAAAATGCAATTTGTAAATGAAGGTGTTTATTATTAAAGGAGAAAAAAATCCAAACCATCATGGCCCTGTGTGAAAAAGCCCCCCTAAACCTAATAACTGGTTGGGCCACCCTTAGCAGCAACAACTGCAAACAAGCATTTGCGATAACTTGCAATGAGTCTTTTACAGCGTTCTGGAGGAATTTTGGCCCACTCATCTTTGCAGAATTGTTCTAATTCAGTTACATTAGAGGGTTTTCGAGCATGAACGGCCTTTTTAAGGTCATACCACAACATCTCAATAGGATTCAGGTCAGGACTTTGGCTAGGCCACTCCAAAGTCTTCATTTTGTTTTTCTTCAGCCATTCAGTGGTGGACTTGCTGGTGTGTTTTGGATCATTGTCCTGCTGCAGAACCCAAGTTCATTTTAGCTTGAGTTCACGAACAGATGGTTGGATATTCTCCTTCAGGATCTTTTGGTAGACAGCAGAATTCATAGATCCATTTATCACAGCAAGTCTTCCAGGTCCTGCCGCAGCAAAACAGCCCCAGACCATCACACTACCACCACCATATTTTACTGTTGGTATAATGTTCTTTTTATGAAATGCAGTGTTCCTTTTACGCCAGATGTAATGGGACACACACCTTCCAAAGAGTTCCACTTTTGTCTCATCGGTCAACAGAATGTTTTCCCAAAAGTGTTGGGGATCATCAAGATGTGTTTTGGAAAAATTGAGACGAGCTTTAATGTTCTTTTTGCTCAGCAGTGGTTTTCTTCTTGGAACTCTGCCATGCAGGCCATTTTTGCCCAGTCTTTTTCTGATGGTGGAGGCATGAACCATGAGGCTGACCTTAACTGAGGCAAGTGAGGCCTGCAGTTCTTTGGACGTTGTTGTGGGGTCTTTTGTGACCTCTTGGATGAGTCGTCGCTGCGCTCTTGGGTAATTTTGGGCAGCCGGCCACTCCTGGGAAGGCTCACCACTGTTCCTGGGAAGGCTCACCATTTGTGGATAATGGCTCTCACTGTGGTTCGCTGGATTCCCAAAGCTTTGGAAATGGCTTTATAACACTTTCCAGACTGATAGATCTCAATTATTTTATTTCTCAATTGTTCCTGAATTTCTTTGGATCTCGGCATGATGTGTAGCTTTTAAGGATCTTTTGGTGGACTTTACTGTGTCAGGCAGCTCCTATTTAAGTGATGTCTTGATTGAGAACAGGTGTGGCAATAATCAGGCCTGGGTGTGGCTAGAGAAATTGAACTCAGGTGTTAAAAACCACAGTTATAGTATGTTTTAACAAGGGGGCAATCACTTTTTCACACAGGGCCATGAGGGTTTGGATTTTTTTTCTCCTTTAATAATAAACACCTTCATTTACAAATTGCATTTTGTGTTTACTTGTGTTGTCCTTGTTTACTTGTGTCTCGACAATACTTCTTTTATGTGAATTTTTCACAGTATGTAACGGGGCGACCAGCCACTAGGGGTAGGCGACGAAGTGCCGGTGAAGGGCGGCGTCCTGGTGGGAGAACTGCAACTCCCAGAAGGCGCCGCGCCAATCAACGGCAACAAGGCGCACCGGCCGGCGTACCTACTTAAACAATGCGACAAGCCTCACGCTTTGTCGCACTGTAACCTGACGCTTGCCGCCACGTGACACTGTGACCGGTTTACCTTTATTAGTGGGTACGACTGGGCCCGTTTAGAGGGGTCAGCCGTGGTACCGTCAGGAGACGGGAGGTATTTCAGCTCTTAGATAAACAGGCAAAGACAGCGCGTGGTGGTGGGCGTGTCGCTGGTTGGACAGTCGCCAGCGCTCGCCGCGTTTAGCTCGCGAATCGGCGGAGT
This sequence comes from Corydoras sp. C115, assembly GCA_019802505.1. Classification (NCBI taxonomy): domain Eukaryota; kingdom Metazoa; phylum Chordata; class Actinopteri; order Siluriformes; family Callichthyidae; genus Corydoras; species Corydoras sp. C115. Next base: position 91,357 of record JAFMOC010000890.1, on the reverse strand, counting down.
GTGTGTGTGTGCGTGCGTGTGTGTGTGTGCGCGCGGCCGAAGCGCACCACTTTCGTTGCCGACACGCGCGTTAGCGTGCTTTAAGTCAGCACGCGCGTATCGGATGTTTTTTTTTTTCCTCACTCGCGGCTCCGAGCTGTCGAGGAATTGTGTTTAGTGCGCATGCGCACAGACGTTGTGCATTCCGCGCGCTCCTTTTACTTCACGTCAGTCGCTGCACAAAGGATTGTGCGGAAGCGCGCTCTTCCCTTGTTTGTAGTTAATTTGAAACGTGTTTTCCAGCCGCCGGGACCCCGGTAGGCTCCTTAGTTGACTTATTATACCGCTGTTCAGCGTGATTTATGTTTAACGTTCCTGACTTCGATCCCCGTACAGTACAGTCTGCAGAACCAGTTCACTCCCTATTATATTACCCCTTTATTGTTCACACCTTTTAATTTGTTCTTATTTGCGTCCTTGATTATTATTTCCCGGGCACTGGGTGATAGTCGCCACTAGGGGCTTCCACTGAGTCCGTAACTTGCTTCCTCCTCTCCCTTCATCATAACAGTACAGTGCGACCAGTATGGAGGCAGCGGACTTTAAGTTATTTCAGGAAGCCTTGCAACAACAGGGGACAGCCATCGGCCGGCATGAGCAGTTGTTGGAGCAGATAACCCAGCAGCTCGCCCTCATGACTCAACTACAATCTGAGGCTGCGGCTTCGGTGCCCCTACCTCCCTCTAGGGGGTCTCCAAGGGCATCAACATCTGGGACCCCTGAGGCATACGTCTCCCCCCCTGAACGTTTTGCTGGAGAGGCAGATAAATGCCGTGGATTCTTGCTGCAGTGCTCCTTGACTATCGAGCAGCAGCCATCACGCTTCCCCACTGAGCGCGCCAAGGTAGCGTTCATGATCTCCCTTCTTACGGGTAGGGCATTGACCTGGGCCACAGCCCTGTGGGAGGCGGACGCGCAGGAATGTGCCAGCGAGCTGGCTTTCCGCCGCGCACTCCGGCAAACGTTTTATAACCCCAAGGAGGGTAAGAAGGTATCTGCTCGCCTCCTTTCCTTGACGCAGGGAACTCGCTCCGTGGCCGACTATGTCATTGATTTTAGAACGGTAGCGGCCGAGAGCGGCTGGAATGAGCCAGCCTTATTAGGTATTTTTGAAAAGGGGTTGAGCGAGCGTATGAAAGATGAGCTCGCTTCCCGGGACCCGCCAGACAGTTTAGAGGAGATGTATGAGCTTTGCATAAGGCTTGACACCCGCATTCGGCAGCGGGCCCGGGAGAGGATGAGTCACCCCAAGGCCTCCACAGGCCAACCTCGCTGGCATTCACCACCCCGCTATCATGTAGCACCCCGTGGGGGTCCAGAACCCATGCAATTAGGGGGAACTGAACCGTCGGGTCCACGATTGTCGGGAAATGCAGGGGCCAGACCCGGTCAGGGGGGCCGGGCCTAGGCCGTATCCCTAATCCCCCCGCCGGCGTTGTTGTCGAGGGAACTCTGTCATGGGGAGAAACACCCCACTCCCGAGTGTTCGCCTTTTTGGACTCAGGGGCAGGTGGCAACTTTGTTGACGAGGGTCTGGTCAGATCCCTTGGAGTGCCTACTGAGAGGTTGCCGGAGCCCATACCAGTGCGGGCCCTAGATGGGCGGATTTACTATTTACCTATTACTCATGCCACCCACCCAGTCCATCTTGACATTAAGGGTCATCGGGAGACTCTTCGACTATTTGTCACCAGAGTCCCCAATCTCCTGTTGGTCTTAGGATTCCCTTGGCTCACCCAGCACAATCCTCAGGCTCGATTGGCAGACACGTTCCATCTATGGGTGGGCTCCAAACGCTGTCAGTAGTAGGCCTGTCTACTCCCCAGGAGCCCCCAACAGCCTAAAATGGAGAAACCCTGTGACCTCTCCAAGGTGCCCCACTACTATCATGACCTTGGAGAGGCCCGCTTTAGTAAGACCAGGGCCCTGAGCCTTCCCCCACACAGGCCCTATGACTGTGTGCCATCAACCTCTACCTGGATGCCACACCACCACCACGGGGCAGGCTGTTTTCCTTAAACCCCGCCGAAACGCACAGCCATGGGAGAACTATGTGAAGGAGGGCCCCTAGAACAGGGGTTCATCCGACAGTCTCTTCACCGGCGGGGGCAAGGCATTTTTTTTTGTTAAGAAAGAGAAGATGGTACCCTTCGCCCATGCATAGACTACCCACCGTTGCTCTTAATGCTATCACTGGTGAGGGACCGCTACCCTCTGCCTCTTATTGTGCCACAGGGTTTGGAGGCTCTGCAGCAGGCGTCCGTCTTCACTAAGCTGGACCTGCGCAGCGCCTACAACCTTATCCGTATACGGCAGGGGGAACGAGTGGAAGACGTGCATTTCTGGGTGACCCCAAACTGGTCATTATGAATATCGGGTAATGCCCCTTCGGCTTGATGAACGCCCCTGCCGTTTTCCAGCGGTTCATTCACGAGGGCATTAAGAGAGACATTAGACCGGTACGTCTATGTTTATTTGGATGACATACTCATCTACAGCCGGTCCACTAGAGGGAGCATGTTCGGCCACGTGAGATGCGGGTTCTCCAGCTCCCTACTGCAGCACAGCTGTTTTTGTTTTAAGTTGGAGAAATCGGTCTTCCATTCCTCTACGGTATCTTTTCTGGGGTTCATCATCTCTCAAAGGTTACCCTCAGAATGGACCCCGCCAAGGTTCAGGCTGTGACTGGACTGGCCCACGTCCGAACTCCTTCGGAGGTACAGCGTTTTTTAGGCTTCGCCAACTTCGCTTTCGGCAAGTTTGGTGAGAGATTTCGGCTCCATCTTGGCGCGGCCCCTCTCTTCAGCCCTAACTCGAAAAATTCCAGGTCGTTTTTCGCTGGACTTCCCGAAGCCAATCGGGAAAAAAATTTTCAATACCCTGCGGGAATGCTTAACCTCTTTCCCCCGTCCTCCACCTCCGGATGTGGTGAGAAGCCTTTCATCGTCGAGGTAGATGCGTCGGAGGTGGGAGTTGGGGCGGTGTTGTCCCAGAGGGTGGCGGACGCCTCCTAAACTCCATCCTTGTGCGTACTTCTCACGCCAGCTCTCATCTCCTGAGCGCAACTATCCGGTCGGGGACAGGGAATTGCTGGCCATCAAAGTTGGGCACTTGAAGAGAGTGGATGGCACTGGCTTTGAGGGAGCAAAACATCCCTTCTTGGTCTGGACAGACCACAAAAACCCTGGCCTATATACGAAAAAGCTAAGCGTTTAAGCGCCCCCGTCAAGCTCGCTGGTCTCTCTTCTTTGAGAGATTCGAGTTCTCACCTTGTCCGTATCGGCCAGGTTCAAAGACACCAAGCCAGATGCTCTTTCCCGGCTATGGGTTCGGGACTGAAGGTGCGGCAGGGATTCAGAACCCAAGTCGCATCCTCCCTGAGCCACGAATTGTGGCAGCCCTCACCTGGCCAGTCGAAAACCAGGTTAGAAGGGCCCTCCGGAACAATCCTGATCCGGGGCGGGGGTCCTCCAGGGCGTTTTATTTGTTCCACCGTCAAATGCGCAAGAGGGTCCTCCAATGGGGGCATGCCTCTTTTTCTCAGCCCACCCCGGCATCACCCGAACTCTTGAGTTCCTCCGTCGAAGATTCTGGTGGCCGGGGATGGATGGGTTCCGTGAGGTCTCTTTATTACAGGGTGCCACCGTTCTGTGCACGGAACAAAACACCCCGAACTAGGCCCAGCTGGTCGGCTGCAACCCCTTAGCCTATTCCATCTCCCCTAATCTCCCCATGGTCACATATTGCCCGATGGACTTTGTCACAGGGCTTCCCCCCCCTGTCCAGAGGCAACTCGGTCGTGTTGGTGATCGTGGACCGCTTCTCCAAAGGCGTGTAAGTTTGTAGCACTGCCCAAACTCCCTAACGCCAAGGAGACGGCAGACCCTTTTGGTTCAGCACGTGGTCTCGGGTCCACGGGATCCCCAGAGATATTTGTCCTCCGACCGAGGTCCTCAATTTTCTAATCGTTTTTTGGCGCGGCATTCTGCCAAAAACTATTAGGGGCAACGGCTAGCCTGTTCGTCGGGTTTTCATCCGGAGTCCAACGGCCCTAGACCGAAAGAGTTGTAACCAGGATCTCGGGCGTATGCTCCCGGTGTCTGACGACAGGACCGGCCCCAACACATGGGTAGAACACTTACCCTGGGCAGAATATGCCCACAAATACCCTCTGGCACTCGGGCCATTGTGACATGTCACCATTTGAGTGTCAGTTTGGGTACCCAGCCCCCATGTTCCCCGAACAGAGGTGGACAGTGGGGGTACCTCGACGGCAGCGCGGTTTACGTAAAATGTGCCGTAATGATCCATGCCAGGTCTTCAGACACGTGGCGGAGGGCTCGAGCAGCCCTCAGTCACCCTCAGCGCAGCGTAATGAGGGCCATGAGGACGAACCGCCAATAAACGGAGGCAGTTGGGACCCACGACTACCGTCCAGGCCAAACGAGTCTGGCTGTCTACCCGGGACTCTCCCCCTCCGTGGCCAATCCAACAAGCTGGCTCCCAAGTTTGTGGGACCCCTTTAGGGTGGCAACGCCGAATAAATCCAGTCACTTGTACCGGGCTGGAACTGCCCCCTGCGATGCGTATTCACCCTACCTTCGCACGCCTCGAGACTTAAACCGTACCTATGCCAGGGTCTGCCCCACCCACGCTTCTCCACCGCCCCAGGCAGGTCGCAGGAGGTCCCGCGTACACGGTACAAACGTTTGCTGCATTCCCGTCAGGTCCAAAGGCTCTACCCAATACCTTGTGGATTGGGAGGGTTATGGTCCGGAGGAACGTTCCTGGGTCCCATCCAGACACATCTTGGATCCCGACCTCATTCGTCAGTTTAGAAGAGATCGGGGCCACCGGCCTGGGGACGTCAGGAGCCGCCCCTAGAGGGGGGGTACTGTAACGGGGCGACCAGCCACTAGGGGTAGGCGACGAAGTGCCGGTGAAGGGCGGCGTCCTGGTGGGGAGAACTGCAACTCCCAGAAGGCGCCGCGCCAATCAACGGCAACAAGGCGCACCGGCGGCTTCGTACCTACTTAAACAATGCGACAAGCCTCACGCTTTGTCGCACTGTAACCTGACGCTTGCCGCCACGTGCACACTGTGACCCGGTTTACCTTTATTAGTGGGTACGACTGGGCCCGTTTAGAGGGGTCAGCCGTGGGGTACCGTCAGGAGACGGGAGGTATTTCAGCTCTTAGATAAACAGGCAAAGACAGCACGTGGTGGTGGGCGTGTCGCTGGTTGGACAGTCGCCAGCGCTCGCCGCGTTTTGCTCGCGAATCGGCGGAGTGTGTGTGTGTGCGTTGCGTGTGTGTGTGGAGCGCGCGCGGCCGAAGCGCACCACTTTCGTTGCCGACACGCGCGTTTAGCGTGCTTTAAGTCAGCACGCGCGTATCGGATGTTTTTGTTTTTCCTCACTCGCGGCTCCGAGCTGTCGAGGAATTGTGTTGTTAGTGCGCATGCGCACAGACGTTGTGCATTCCGCGCTTGTGCGCTCCTTTTACTTCACGTCAGTCCGCTGCACAAAAGGATTGTGCGGAAGCGCGCTCTTCCCTTGTTTGTAGTTAATTTGAAACGTGTTTTCCAGCCGCCGGGACCCCGGTAGGCTCCTTAGTTGACTTATTATACCGCTGTTCAGCGTGATTTATGTTTAACGTTCCTGACTTCGATCCCCGTACAGTACAGTCTGCAGAACCAGTTCACTCCCTATTATATTACCCCTTTATTGTTCACACCTTTTAATTTGTTCTTATTTGCGTCCTTGATTATTATTTCCCGGGCACTGGGTGATAGTCGCCACTAGGGGCTTCCACTGAGTCCGTAACTTGCTTCCTCCTCTCCCTTCATCATAACACAGTAATGCAACCCCTCTTGTGCCTTATTGTTTTAATGAAATACCGACGTAGTGAATCATCAGTTATACTGTAGTATTGTTAGTTTATTTTATGTTGCTGTTATTACTTAGAAGATGTATGATGTGCTGAAACTGTAAGAGAAGTGAATCCTGTAATAAATGTTATAAACTTCATTTCTTGTTGCATATTATCATTGTTTTTGTTATTTTCTCTCAGAGGAATCCAGAAGTGTAGTTTATTGGATAAGAATTTGGAGGTACAGAGTGATTCTTAAATAATGTATTTAGATTAAAATATTTTTAAATTATTTGCAGAAACTAGTCAACACCCTGCCCTTTGACATTTTTTAGCTCTACACTTCATCACACGATTTCACAATATATATATTCTCTTTGAGATTTTTATAATTTAATACTGTTTAAATACATAAAAGGCTGATAATCCTATGTAACAGGTGCCTAGGACAAAGAGACAAAGTCAAATATTAACTAATTTTATTAAATAACGCAGTAAAATATATCTGCTTTTAAAATGCACAACACAAACAAAAACATACACAATGAGATATTCAGCACAATTATACATGGAAACAGAAATGAGGGGTCGGAGCTTGAGTCTTAGATAAAGACATGTAGAAATACCAGAAGAGGTAGAAACATTCTGGATGTTTATTCATTTAATCTCTGCTGAATGAAGAAATGAATGCTGTGTGATGGTAAGAAGATGATATTGTACACTGAAGTGCATGAGTTTAATCATGTTCTGTCAGAACAACGTCACTTCTATAACCCTTTAAAAAGATCACTAGCTTTAAAATTGAAAATACAATGAGATCATAATCAGCAGGAATTGAATCCGTGGGAGGAAATCACAATGGATATCAAGCCCATTGCCTTAACCACTCAGCCTTGACTAAGACGTGCTTATCTTTATTTTCACTTAGTTGTCTTCACTGTTTTAAAAACTCATGCTTTTTGGGTGGGCGGCACGTTGACTTAGTGGTAAGCACATTCGGGGGATTCCCGGTTCGAATCCCAATCTGGGTGGAGTTTCCATGTTCTCTCCGTGTCCGTGTGGATTTCCTCCGGCTTCTCCGGTTTCCTCCCACAGTCCAAAGACATGGACCAAGTCAATTGAATTCTCCAAATTGCCCCATGTAGAGTGTGTCTGTGTGCCCAGTGATAGATTGGCACCTTGTCCTGGGTGTATCTGCCCAGCGCCGGAGACGTTCTCCCCTGGATGGGCATGGGGAACCCCCTAGCGACCCTAATAGAGGATAAAGCAGAAGATAATGGATGGATGGATGTTTTGTGGGTACAACACAACTTCTTTAACCATCCAAAAAGATCTCACACATTCAAATTAACATTTTGGTGAGTTTTAAGTCAGCAGTATTTGAACCTGCACAGGGAGACCCCAATGGATTTCAAGGCCACCACCTTAACCACTCGGCCTTGACCACCACAGAACTTGGTTTTCCTTTATTTTCTTGTGACGGTCCTCACTGTGTAACTGACTCAGTTCCTTCAGGGGCTATGCCACTTCCATTAACCTTTAAAAGGGAAGGACTGTCACTTCCATAACCCTTCAAAAGGTGCACTTTCAATTTGAACATCTAGTAAATACGTAGTCGGGAGGATTCAAACCTATATAGGGAGGTGCCAACTGATTACAATTTCATCGCTTTAACCACTTAAGACTACCACAAGGACAGTGGCTTCCTTCATTTTCACTTGATGGTCCTCGCTGTGTAACTTAATCATGTTCGGTGGGGACAATGACTCTTCCATAACCCTTAGGAATAGCAACAAATTTTTAAAAACTGAAAGTGAGTCAATCTAGTGAGTCAGTGGCTTTCTGATGCATCGCATCAATCTGTAAATGACTCATTTTCTATGGATACAAGGTCACTTCCATGATCTTCAGTAAGATTACCCACTTCCAAATTGGAAACATAGTGAACCTTTAGCCAGAAAAATTTAACCCTGCACAGGAAGACCCCAATAGATTTCAGGTTCAATATCTTAATCACTCTCCCATAACTACAGTGCAGGTGGATATTTTCTTCATTTTCACTTGACAGTCCACACTGTGTCACTGATTCATGTTCCTCGGGTACTATGCCACTTGCATGACTCTTTAAAATGTGTCAGGTTGGGAGGGTTGGTCCCCTCACCCCTGTCTCTCGTTTGCGGGTTTTCGGCCGTGTAGGGCTTCCGTAGGTAGGACCCACCCTCGTGATCAGGGATTGGGTCCTACCTGATCACATGCGACCCGCTGGCTGCTTTTCAAGCACGCAAGCACAGTAGCCAGCGGGTCAGCATTAACGAGTGTTCACGCTCGCGCGCATACGCTCAGTGCCACGTCGGGCTTAATGTGTGGTGTTCTTTTTATTTATTTGGTGTATTGGTTTCCGGCTTTCGTCCAGGGTTTGTTTGTTTTGTTTCGGTTTCTCGGCACGTTTCGTCGTGACTGCAGCGGCAGTCCCGCTGGACCGATCAGTTGTGTCTATTTACTATTGGCTCCTTCGAGCAGCGTTCCCGCTGCCAAGCTAATAAAGTGCTTGTTTGTTGGCTTACCTGGTCGCCTGGCTCGTCTCTACTACACCGCACCACGCTGCGCCGCTATCTTCCGGACAGCGCGGCCCGATTCGTGACAAAATGCTGACCCCAGATGACTACTGCCAAGTCCAGGACTCCTTCTCCGGGTAAGTGCACGTTTCTATTATATTTCTGCGCGACCGCGTTCGGCCGCGTTCCCCGGCTTTCGTCCCGGGTTTTTTTTTTTTTTTTTGTATTTCATCAGCAGCGGCGTTAGCTTCGGCACTAACCGCGCTTAGCCGCATTCTCCGGCTATTAGCAGCAGTAGCTTTGGCGCTAGCTCGCATAGGTACCGTGTTTTTGGCTGTAAAACTCGGCTATTTACATCGGCGTTAGCCCCGCCATTAGCCGCGGTTTCAGCAGCAGCGTTTGGCTTTGTAGACCGGCGTTAGCCACGCCACTAGCCACAGTTTTCGTTGCTGCATCTGGCTATTTAGATTGGCGTTAGCCACGCCATTATCTGCGTTTCCAGTTGCAGCATTAGGCTACTTAAATCGGCGCTAGCCACGCCATTAGCCGCAACCTCCAGCTGCAGCATCGGCTTCCTTAGCTTGGCATTAGCACTGCCTTTAGCTGAGTCCCCGGCTGTAGCAGCAAGGCTTATTAACCCGGCACTAGCCATGCCAATAGTTGCCCTGTCTGTGGCGATTGGCTTCCTTAGCCTGGCGCCGGCCACGCCGTTTAGTTCTAGCCGCAGTACTCGCTCCCCGGAGGTTGGAGCGAGGAGGGGCATTGATCGGGTCCCGGAGTATGGGGAGATTGTCCTTCCTCTCTCGGCTTCGGTCAAGCTCCCGGCACCCTGCGACGGGGTGGCATTAAAGCCACTGCCGTACATTATCGGCTGTCGCAGGTTGTTCGACATGGTCACCAGTCGGGAGCTTTCGGACCGAGAGAGGGTGTCGTTTTACCTGAGCTGAGGTGGGCCAAGGGCCTAGTGGCCACCGGGGACGTTTGTCTCACCTCAGCAAGCCGTTTCGAGTCGGCATTCTTATCCCAGTTCGCCCCGGGTTCAGATGCCGGCTCCGTGGGTGAGCACCTGGACGCGGTGAAGAGGCAGCTTCACCGGCGCGTGAGTCGAAGCGTGAGCATCCGCGCTCCTCCGCGCGTCTCCCGCCGTGGGAGATTCCCGGTCCCAGGGTTCACCCACTGAGCGAGTTTTTTCTCGCCGCCCGGGATTCGTCGCGCGCCCCTCTGGACTCCATGGAGGACCCTTTCGGTGAACTAGGGCTGGCCGCGCGGGTCCCGTCTCTCGGTCCTCCGTCCCGTCTCCCGGTCCTTTCTCCACGGAGGACCCGTTCGTCGCGCGTCTCCCGCAGTGGGAGGTTCCCGGTCCCAGGGTACACCCCCTTAGCGAGTGATTTCTCGCCTCCCGGGATTCGCATCACGCTCTTCCCGTTCTTCGAGCGTCCCCTCGCCAACCGGTCCGTGCTGCGCGCCCCTCCGTGCGAGCCTCTCTACTCCACGGAGCCCCCGTTCAGCGAGTTCTCCCTCACTGCTCGGGTTCTGCCTTTCGCCGCGCTACGTCGCGCGCCGCGCGCTGCGTCGTCCCGCTCCGCACGCCGCGCTGGGCCGCCTCGCGCCGTGCCGTCTAGCGCCGCGCCGTGCCGCCTAGTGCCACACCCCGCGCCGTGCCGCCTAGCACCGCTCTCCGCGCCGTGCCGCATAGCGCCGTTCCGCCTCGTGCCGCCCCCTGCGCCGTGCTGCCGCACACTGCGCCGTCACGCGCCGCACCGTCTCATACCGCGCCGTCTTGTGCTGCGCATTGTGGTGTTTTCTACGATGTCCTGGAGAAAGCCTCTCCTCAACGCATGTTTCCTCGCGGCTCTCCCCGCGATTCCCCTCGCATTGCCCCTCACAGCCCTCCGCGCGTCGCTTCCCACGATTTTGCTCGTGGGGCTTCCCGTGCTGCGTCCCGCGACGTGCCGCGCACTGCGTCTCGCGCTGTTTCTCGCGCGGTGCCTAGGGGTAATGTTCTTGTCACTGTGAGTAATGGTTCTCCTCAACACGCGTCTCCTCACGGTTCTCCCCGCGATTCCCCTCGCGTGGTCCCTCATTGCCTTCCGCGCGTAGCTCCCAGCGAGTCCACTCGCGGTTCCCCTCGCACGGTCCCTCGTGCTGCGTCTCTCGACGCTAGGATTGATCCTCCGCTTCAACACGTGTTTCCTCGCGGCTCTCCCCGCGATTCCTCTCGCGTTGCCCCTCTGGGTGCTCCTCGAATTGCCCCTCTCAGTCCTCCGCGCGTTGCTTCCCGCGATCCCACTCGCGACTCTCCGAGCGCGGCTTCTAGGGCTGCTTTTCGCAATGCCCAGGGTCACACCCTGCAGGCTTTTCCCCAACGCGTTCCTTCCCGCATCGCCCCGTGTCCTGCTCCTCACATTTCACCTCGCGATGCGTTCGGCGGGGGTTCTCCGAGGGACATGACGTCCGGGGTCGGTCTAGCCTCCGGTCGGGGTTCTGACTCGGTCTCGGTTGACCAGGACCACATAGGGGGTGATGTGGACGAGATACTGGCTCTCTCTCTTTGTGTCTAGGTGACGGAGAGGTGGCAAACTGGAGGTCGGAGCGTGGTGCTCGAGCGTGGTGTCCTCCGGAGGGCAGTCCCGTGGTCTAGTGGGGAGTCGCTGGAGTCCTGGGGTCCCCACACAGGATCAGCTCACCCCTATATTGATCCGTTCCGGCTCTACGGACTATAGACCCTCACAAGTGGACAACCAGCCACCTGTAAAGGACACTTGGCCACCTGCTCCAGACAAAGGATCCGCCGGACCAAGGACTTTGGGGGTGCACATGTTCACATGGGATCCTGGGCCGGCTGCACTGATCCTGGAGCTACCCGGACTCACCGTGGCACCCACTCAGGTCACGACCGCGTTCACTCGGGCCACTTATGCGTTCACTCGGTCCACTTATGCGTTCACTCGGGTCACATTCGCGTCCACTTGGGTTTTTTCAGCGTTCACTCGGGTCACCTGTGCGGTCACTCGGGTCACTTTAGCGTCCACCCGGTTCACATGTGCGACCACTCGGGCCATTCCGGGATCTAGTCGGGTCGGACCTTCATTCTCTCGGTTCCCCCCGGCTATCGTGTGTAAGTCGGCCTCCGTTTTAGGACTGGGTTCTCGGGGTCCCAAAGGATTTCCTTCCCCACACGCACCAAAGGGGCCTCACCCTTTTCACACACGCCAAGGGTCGCGTCGTCCCTTCATCCCCACGGGGTCCCGACGTCGTCGCCCACACATGAGGTCGTGCCACTTCCGCAGGGCCAAGGGGCCGCGCCCTTTTCGGGCTCACAAGGGGTCACGGTGTTCCCGTACCTTCAAGAGGGCACGCCCCCTCACGCTCACCTGGGGTCATGCCCCCCGCGCATTCTCAAGAGGTCACGGCGCCCCGGCATCCTCAAGGGGTCCCGTCACCCTCGTGTCCATAAGAAGGCACGGCGCCACCTCACACACGAGAGGTCACGGCGTCGCCGTGCTCACAGGGGGTCACATCCTTCCCGCTGTCTCTTGGGGTCTCTGGACCCTCACACCCTTCGAGGGTCACAACGCCCCCGGATCCTCAAGGGGTCACGTGCCCCTCGGCATCCCAAAGGGTCACGTCGCCTTCCGGTATCTCTAGGGTCACGACGCACACACCCTCACACGGGGGCACGATGCCTCCGCACCATTGGTCACATCGCCCCGCACCCTCTAGGGGTCTCCATGCTGCCCTCGAGCCCCCTTTTGTTTTCTTTTCTGTTTCCCCGGGGGTCTTTTCCCCCGGTTGTTTTTGGGGGGGGCGATATGTCAGGTTGGGAGGGTTGGTCCCCTCCCCCCTGTCTCTCGTGTGCGGGTTTTCGGCCGTGTAGGGCTTCTGTAGGTAGGACCCACCCTCGTGATCAGGGATTGGGTCCTACCTGATCACAGGCGACCCGCTGGCTGCTTTTCAAGCACGCAAGCACAGTATCCAGCGGGTCAGCATTAACGAGTGGTGTGGTGTTCTTTTTATTTATTTGGTGTATTGGTTCCCGGCTTTCGTCCCGGGTTTGTTTGTTTTGTTTCGGTTTCTCGGCACGTTTCGTCGTGACCGCAGCGGCAGTCCCGCTGGACCGATCAGTTGTGTCTATTTACTATTGGCTCCTTCGAGCAGCGTTCCCGCTGCCAAGCTAATAAAGTGCTTGTTTGTTGGCTTACCTGGTCGCCTGGCTCGTCTCTACTACACCGCACCGCGCTGCGCCGCCATCTTCCGGACAGCGCGGCCCGATTCGTGACAAAATGTAAGAACTGTCACTTCCATAACCCTTCAAAAAGACCACCAACTTCTACGATGAACATCAAACAAGTTCATAGTCGGTAAGATACAAACCTGTGCACGGAGTCCTCAATGGATCTCAAATCTATCACCTTAAACACTTGGCCACGACTAAAGTGAGTGCATTTACTTCCTTCAAATTGACAGTCCTCACTGTGTAACTTAATTATGTTCTCATTGACTATTTTTGTTTTGTTTTTCCTATTAATCCCATTTGGAGGAAATAAACATTGTGTTATATATTTTCAACACGCCACTCTCTCTATTCCTCCGGCAACGGGACGCTTAACATGACATAAAACTCTGCCAATAACGCAACTGCTAGGATGGAGTCAACGGAGGAGTTCCTACAGGCGCAGGCACGCGCCATGGCTGAACTCAAGAGTGGACTGGGTGAGATGTCCCAGGCGATCCAGACGCTGGTGGGCCGTCTCACCGAGCTGGATCACGCCGGCTCCGCCTCTGGAGTCGCGGGACTGCCATCACATCTACCGACGCTCCAGCAGGAAACCGAAGTGCCTCCCCCACCCACCGCTTCCCCATACAACTTGTCCGAACCTGAACGGTTTGACGGAAGTCCTGGGAAATGCCGTTCCTTCCTTATGCACTGTGCCCATTACTTCCGCAGCCATCCACTTTCCAGCGAAGTGGATAAAATTTCGCTGATTATCTCTTGGCTGACGGGCAGGGCAAGCGAGTGGGCAACAGCCATCTGGGAGGCACAGGGTCCTGAATGCCGGTCATTTGTTGCCTTCCATCAGGCATTTCGTACTGCCTTCGCTCACCCTCTGGAGGGTGGGGAGGTGGGTACGCAGCTATACCGGCTACGCCTGGGATCCCGATCGGTGTTTGATTACGCTCTGGAGTTCCGGGTTCTGGCCGCTCTGACTGGATGGAGCGGCTCTGTGCTTACCGTAATCTTCCGGGAGGGTCTGCGCCGGGAGATACAAAAGGAGATCGCCGGACAGAGTTTCGGAGCCTCCAGATGGAGCAGCACCTCACCACAGTTCTCCCGGGTAACAGCCCCTCTCGTCCTTCGGCGGTTCCAGTGGGATGGAGGGACTCCCTCGAGACCACTTTTTTCCATCCAGGCCGTGGGTAGCAACCCTTTGCCCTCAGGGGGGCTAAAAGCTCTACACCCCCCCTCCGGATGGGTATCGGAGAGGACCATTTTGAGGAAATTACCTTTTTTCATCATCTCCTCTCCCTCTGTCCCCGTCATTCTAGGGTTGCCCTGGCTGAGGCGGCACGATCCTGTTATTTCCTGGGACGAGCTGCGGGCGTGGTCATCTCGGTGTCGATAGAGCTGCATTCAACATCCTCCGCGCCAGCTGTGCTCGGCGGTCCGGAGTTCCAGCTTCCTCCTGAGGTACCTGTGGCGTACACTGACCTCGCGCAGGTTTTTAGTAAGACGCGTGCCAACACACTTCCTCCCCATCGCCATTATGACTGCGCTATTGACCTGGTGCCGGGGTCTAAATTACCGCACGCGTGCCCTTACCCCATCTCTGTAACTGAGACGCGGGCCATGCGCGATTATATTGAGGAGGCCTTACGCAATGGCTTCATTCGCCCCTCCAAATCTCCTGCTGCGTCGGGGGGAGGGGAATTGCGCCCTTGTATTGACTTTCGGGAACTTAATAAGGCCACGAAACGCTATCCCTACCCATTCCCGCTGGTTCCCTCAAATTTAGAACTGTTGCACGGGGCGTGCGTGTTCTCTAAATTGGAACTTCGGAACGCATACAACCTTGTGCGCATTAGGAAGGGAGACGAGTGGAAGACCGCGTTCATCACCACCTCGGGCATTATGAGTACCGGGTGATGCCCTTTGGTCTCACCAATGCCCCTGCGTTCTTCCAGGCCTTCATTAATGATGTGCTTCGGGTGTTTCTCCACCAGGGGGTGATCATGTACCTTGACGATGTGCTGGTTTTCTTGAGAGATCTGTCCTCCCATGTCTCCTTGGTTCGGCGTGTCCTATCGCGTCTCCTCGCTAATGGGTTGTACGTTAAGGGGGAGAAGTGCGTCTTCCACCGGGACTCTGTCTCCTTTTTGGGTTTTATCGTCTCCCATAAGGGGATCGAGATGGACCCCGGCAAGGTCCAAGCGGTCGTGGACTGGCCGACACCCAACTCACCCCGGGAGCTACAACGGTTCCTGGGGTTCGCTAATTTTTATTGGCGCTTCATTCAAGACTTCAGCCGTATTGTGCTGCCTCTCCTGTAGTGGATCAGGTGCCGTTCTGTCCCAGTCCACGGGGGGTCTAGCGCAGGCATGCCCCATAGCTTACTTCTCCCGCAAGTTCCTGCCGTCCGAGTGCAATTAGGGTATCGGGGACCGAGAGCTTTTGGCCATCAAATTGGCCCTGGAGGAGTGAAGACATTGGCTCATGGGGTCTTCCCTTCCTGTGCTCATCCTTACCGATCACAAGAATCTTGAGTAAGTCAAGAGTGCGTGGCGCCTCAATGCCCGTCAAGCTCGGTGGGCTCTATTTTTTAACCAATTCGACTTGCAGATTTCTTTGCAGAATAACCGGGCCGATACTCTGTCCCGACTTCACGGCCCCTCGCAATCTGACCCGGATCTCGGGTCCTCTATTATCCCCTCTAGCAAATTTCTAGGTCTTATCCGTGACGGTGCCTTCCAACTGCTCAGAAGATAATACGTACGTCCCTGGTCCTTTCCGCGCCCGAATTATCACGTGGGCCCACTCCGCTCTGTGCACTGGCCATCCGGGTGTCCTTAGAACCCTCCAGCTTGTCCAACGGAGGTACTGGTGGGAGTCCTTGCAGGCGGACGTCCAGTCCTTTGTGCGCTCCTGTGCCGTCTGCGCTGCCTGTAAGACCCCCCGGGAACTTCCAGTGGGCAAGCTGTGCCCGTTGCCAGTGCCGGAGCGGCCTTGGGCCCACATCGCGGTAGACTTTGTGACCGGTCTCCCCTCCTCCAATGGCTACACAACTATCCTCTCGGTCCTCGATAGGTTCTCCCGGGCGGTAAAGCTTTATCCCCTTAAGGGGCTGCCCTCTGCTTTTGAGACAGCCGAACCTCTGTTTTCGAGGTTGTTCACTTCGTTTGGGATCCTGGAGGTTATACTTTCAGATAGAGGTCCTCAGTTTATGTCAGCCGTTTGGAAGGCGTTTTGTGAGAAGCTGGGGGCCTCCATCAGTCTCTACTCGGGATTCCACCCCGAAACTAATGTGGCGTGTGAACGCTCGCATCAAGAGACCAACAAATTTCTTCGGATTTGTGCGCATCGCAATCCATCCGATTGGTCGCGGTACCTCCCCTGGGCCGAGATCGCCCAGAACTCGCTGCGCCACTCGGCCACCGGCCTCACCCCGTTTCAGTGCGTGCTGGGATACCAGCCACCTTTTGCGCCCTGGAACGGGGAGGATTTGGAAGCGCCGGCGTTTGATGCCTGGTTTGGGGTCTGGGTTTGGGGTTGAGGTCTGGGGTCAGGTCCACCAGCGGGTCGAAGCAGTAATCCGGAGAGATACAAATGCTTCGCGGACCGCTCTCAAGGTGACGCTCATCATTACAGTGTAGGTGACATGGTGTGGCTCAGTACCCGGGACATCCGGTGTCGTCGGGGTACTCGGAAACTCCTGCCCCGGTTTCTGGGACCATTCCAGGTCGAAGCCATCATTAATGAGGTCACGGTCCGGCTTAAGCTCCCGCACCATTTGCGGGTGCACCCAACCTTTCATGTCTCCCTTCTTAAGCCTTTTGTTCCAGGTCCCCTAGACACCAATTGGACAGAGTCCAATAGAGAGACACAGGAGGAGGACGAATCCAACATCTACACTGTGTCCTCTCTGTTGGACTCCCGCCGGCACCGGGGCAAGGTGCAGTATTTGGTGGATTGGGAGGGATTCGGCCCTGAGGAGAGGAGCTGGGTCGCTGCCGAGGACATTCTGGATCCAAGCATCATCCAAGACTTCCACTGGGATCACCCCGACCGCCCTGCCCCTCGTCCTAGAGGTCGGCCGCCTCGCCGACATCCACGGACCGTGCCTCGAGGGAGCAGGTCCCAGGTGGGACCGCCTTTTTCTGGGGGGGGGTGATGTTACACATTCCCGTTCACGCCCCACCGTTCCACTCTCTCCTTCACACACACCCACTACACCGACACGCCCATTTCCCGCTGCTCCACACCGCACACACCCATCTCCACACCTGTTACACATTCCATTAATCACAGATCACCCTCTCCAGACTATTAGGTGCAGGTGTGCTTCGCTGATGACAGCGTCCTTTTAAGCCGCCGATCCGGATCCATCAGCGCAGACTTTTTTTGGGATACATCTCGTTTATGCACGCTGCGCACTTCAACCCGTTGCGCTCCTGTCCGGGACATCCTGAACGTCTTTTGGCGAGACTGGCTTTGTCGTTTTTCGGCTGACTCGCTAATTCTTCACAGGATCGCTCACCATGGGAGTAATAAATACTTCGGGGACACCGACCCCCCGTCGTCTGCATGCCACGCCGCTCACGCGCCGCCTCATCGTGAGCCGCCGTTTCCACGGACTATGGGAAGTTATTGACTGTTTGTTTTCTCATTGACTATTTTTGTTTTGTTTTTCCTATTAATCCCGCTTGGAGGAATTAAACATTGTGTTATATATTTTCAACACGCCTCTCTCTCTATTCCTCCGGCAACGGGACGCTTAACGTGACAGGTTCACTTGACATTATCAGTGATAAACTGCTTGGCCTTTCTGACATCACATGGTCAGAAACCTGGTAACCTGTTAATTTAGTTAAGTTGTTAAGGTTAAACTGTGTTTGGTTATAATGCAGCACAACATAAGAATTTCTTTACAGAGTAAAAAGTCTGTCATGTTTTCTTTTCATTAATCAAATCCAACAACCAACCAGTCAAATTCTGCACCTTCTGAAAATATTTCACCTCAATTATTTTAACTTAAATGAAAATCCTGTGGTGATATAATTTTGGGGATGATCTTTGTTTAGTGTCACGTTTGGGTCCGAAGTCCGGGTAAGGAATCGAATTCAACACACCCAACAGGTAGCAGGTTCCAGTACAAGCGATTTAATATGAACACAACCAAACAAAACCTACAGCATCAACGAACCCTAACGTAGTTGAGGCTCTCTTGCTGAAGAGAGTCTGGGGCTGGCTTAAATAACCAAATGATAAGGTCACATGACTAACGATGTAATTAACTTAAATCAGGCACAGCCACGAAGTAAATGAAAACAACTGAAACAATAAAATGCTAAGGTGAAACTCAAAACCAAATCAAACACAAAACCAAACATACAGTAGTTCAGATGATCAAGTCCGAGGATCCTGACAGTACCCCCCCCTCCACGGGGTGCGTATAAGAAATGAAGCAGCCCACAAGAAAAAAAAAAAAAAAAAAAAAAAAACGGGGGTCCAGGGCCTTGCGGTGCAAATGTCCACTGTGGAGGAAACATAGGCAGGCGGAGGCAACCCAATACCTGAAGGCCAAAAATGTTCACGAAGTCCATGTAAGGGGCCGGGCAGCCGCTTGAGAGCGAAGTGGCGGCCGGGCGGCCGCTAGAGAGCGCAGTGGCGGCCGGGCGGCCGCTAGAGAGCGCAGTGGCGGCCGGGCGGCCACTAGAGAGCGCAGTGGCGGCCGGGCGGCCGTTTGAGAGCGACGTGGAGGCCGGGCGGCCGCTTGAGAGCGAAACCGAACGGGCACGGGCGAGCGGAACCGAACCGGCACGGGCGAGAGGAACCGAACCGGCACGGGCGAGAGGAACCCAACCGGCACGGGCGAGAGGAACCCAACCGGCACGGGCGAGAGGAACCCAACCGGCACGGGCGAGAGGAACCCAACCGGCACGGGCGAGAGGAACCCAACGAGCACGGGACTCTTACTCCAACGCTATCACCGTGGTCTATCTCATTGTTCTCCTCCACTGCATTCTGCAAACAGGGTAGAGACACAGTAACACAACACAATACCACTGTTCCAACAATGAAATCCCAATCCAGATTCGAAAAGCTGGCTGGGTCATAGGCTGCAGTGAGTGTGCTGATGGCACCACTGGGTGCACAGGCCAGGACGCTGACCGCTCCGCCAGGTGCACTAAACGTGTCGCTGAAGGCACTGCCGGGTGCGCTGACTGGGTCACCTTGCGAGCCAGCCCAATAACTGGAGACATCCTGAACGCAATAGGACACACAGGGAGCGCTGCGAACACCGTCTAACGCACAGGGAGCACTCCGACCGTCATCTGACTCCCAGGGGGCGCCGCGAACGCCGTCGGACTCACAGGGGGCTCCACAAACACCGTCTGACTCACCGGGGACGCCGTGAACGCCGTCAGACTCACAGGGCGCGCCACAAACGCCGTCTGACTCACAGGGGGCGCCGCAAACGCCGTCTGACTCACAGGGGGCGCCGCAAACGCCGTCTGACTCACAGGGGGCGCCGCAAACGCCGTCTGACTCACAGGGGGCGCCGCAAACGCCATCTGACTCACAGGGGGCGCCGCAAACGCCGTCTGACTCACAGGGGGCGCCATGAATGTCGTCAGACTCACAGGGTAAACTAGGAAAGCCAACTGGAAAATCAGGAAAACAACAGTGATGGAGTGGGCAAAGGCACGGCGGAAGACCACAAAAACAGGGAAGGCTGGGTAGGTCCGAAAACGTAGACCCCACGGGATTCGAGGACCCCTCACAGTTCTCAGAGGCCAGTACCCCCCCTATTTCCTCGTGTACAACCCCTTCTCCCATGGTTGTAAGAAGGGGTTGACCCTTGACAAAACTCTTACGCCTGGAACGACGCTTACGCCTAGGTGTGCTTGGGGGCTTAACAGAACCCAAATGTTCATCTGACCAAAGCGCAGGGGAGTTCCTAAGTGTAAAAGCGGGGAGGATGTGATCAGAGAACGACGAGTCACTAATATCCTCATCGGAGTCTATGGGGCAATCAATATGCTCCTCAGCACATAGTGACTCATAGCCATAACGCCACAAGATGTCATCATCTCTAGATAGGACCCTCCGAACCGCCATACTAAGGAAGAAACCCAGTACTCAACCCTAACCAATCGAAAAACAAGGGGAGGAGCTAAATCCAACAACACTTGCTAACGCTAATTGGCACATACAGAAACAAAGTCCGGGCAATCGCGCCAAACCGAGCGCTATGAGAGCCGCGAAACCTGAAAAACTATCAAACTCACCACAACCGCCAAACGCGGGGATAATGCACATAAAGCACTCACTCCACAATAGCACACGAGAGCTACAAGCGCAAAAAGAAAAAAACGGGTAGCCGCTAATGCTAACCCACAGAAGCCAGAGCAAACACTGCAAAGATAAACTAATAGCCACGCTGGCAAATACCCAAAAACTGAAGAGGTAAATAAAGCTACACCAGAGACTCGCTACCTGTAACTGGTGGTAGATACGTTTGAAGAGAGCTTACTGTCACATTTGGGTCCGAAGTCCGGGTAAGGAATCGAATTCAACACACCCAACAGGTAGCAGGTTCCAGTACAAGCGATTTAATATGAACACAACCAAACAAAACCTACAGCATCAACGAACCCTAACGTAGTTGAAGCTCTCTTGCTGAAGAGAGTCTGGGGCTGGCTTAAATAACCAAATGATAAGGTCACATGACTAACGATGTAATTAACTTAAATCAGGCACAGCCACGAAGTAAATGAAAACAACTGAAACAATAAAAAGACAGAGCTAAGGTGAAACTCAAAACCAAACCAAATCAAACACAAAACCAAACATAGTTCAGATGATCAAGTCCGAGGATCCTGACATTTAGAGTGTGAGAGGTACCAAGTTTAAATTTCTGATCAGCTCTACACTTATGTTAATTACAGCTGATTATCTCATAATCTCATTCCTGTGTTTCAGGTCTGTATTATCTTAATTAGCTTTGTTTAAACAACACATTGAAATAAATCTGCATTAAAGACTCCACAATGAGACCTTCAATACAAATACATCTGGAAGCAGGATGTTGAAGAAATAGTTAAAGAAAAATAGAAATATCAGCAGAAATGTGGAAATTTATTTTATTTGGTTATTAAATGCTTCATAGGTTTAAAATTTCACAAATTAATTTTTTGGTCTTGTTAGGAAATCTCAATTTCCACGATGAACCTTTTTCTGGAGGAGTCGAAAAACCACAGACTTTAGTAGATACTGGAATCAAGCGGTTTATTTAAGACAAACCAAGCTAAAAAGTGTGTTCTTCCAAACAAGCCCAAGACCGCGGTCGACTCTGAGTCTCGCACTGCAGCAAACCTCTCCCAGCCAGAGTGCAGAAGTCCAGATTCTACCCCTATTTATCCTGAAAACCCACCCCTATCTCTGCTGTTCTCAGCTAGGTCGAGGGCATCTGAAACCTTTTTATGGGCGGGGGTTGTTGACAATTAGGCATCTATGAGTCCCATTTACCAGGTACGATGTCTCAGTTCCTGGAATGGACGTGCTGAACGTACACATTTTAGGGGCGCAGTGTTGGTTCAGGTCAGGCTGACAACCTGACTTCAACCGTCATTTGTCTATTCAATCCTCGCCTACCCCCCCCCCACCACCACATTTACTGAACTTTGAGTTGATGGTCTGTTCCTTCAAGGGAATTCACACAAACAAAAGGGGGAAATTCCCCCTTGGGCGCGATTTCCCCGCGCCCACTAATTTGTTGTATTCTCCGGATGCTGTGAGATTGTCAGAGTCCAGCGCTTACATTTATTCAGCAGAGATTTACTATATCATTATGCCGTGCATGTGAGCCCTATGATCAGTACATGATTCTT
The DNA here is from genome assembly GCA_019802505.1 of Corydoras sp. C115. NCBI lineage: Eukaryota > Metazoa > Chordata > Actinopteri > Siluriformes > Callichthyidae > Corydoras > Corydoras sp. C115. Next base: position 69,783 of record JAFMOC010000890.1, on the reverse strand, counting down.
CAAAGTAAAACACTCAGATTTTTGAAACTCTGAGAACGTGCGGCTACCAGGGTCCTGGGGTTGTGGGAGGTTCCGCTTCTGTCACCATAATGGGCGTCCGCCACTCAGGTGCTCCACGCCTGCAGTGTTGTTGCTTCCATCCATCACTAGGTGGCCAGCCTTCTCTCCGTCCCCCCAGGTCTCCGGTTGCGGCTGATAAATTCCTAATGCCCTATATGTTCATTTAATGCTATACTAAAGCGTGTGCGTGCAATGTATTAGCTTCTCTACTGGTCTAATACCTTAGTGGGAATGATTGAGAGAGAGAGAGAGAGAAAAGATACAGAATTATTTAAGAATTATTTAATTATTTAAGTGTAGCTAGTTCTTTCTTCAACCGATTCCTCATCTCAAGAGTCCGATTCAGCCGTCCGCAGCGGCATGCTGTAGTCTGGAGACTTTTCCGATCGTTCCCCAATGGCAGTCACAATCAATCTAGTTAACAGAGCTCTCAGACATGGTATGCAGCAGCACCCACAGGTTACCAATATAGCAACAAACACAGCAACAGACATAACAAGTGACATTATTAAATCCCTCCATTTGCCAATCGTTATTTGTCCATAATTCTAAGGGATTATCTATGCCTGAGGCCTCATGCATTTCCTGTGATAGTTTACGTAACCCATTGAGGGCCTTGGTTACTGACCCATCAGGTGCTGTGTTATTTGGCATATAGACGCAGCTCACTTCGCCGATCATTATGCAAACACCCCCTTTTTCTGCCAGGAGCATGTCTAAAGCTTTCCTGTTCTGTATGACCACGATCGACGTCACATGCAATTGTTCACTTAATCCCTCAATGGCAACTCTAGTGAGATTAGTAAGCCGAAGTATATTGTAATGTACGAAATTTATTCTGTCCACATTTTTGTTTGGAGTCACTGGAAAAAGGGACGATATTACTGGAATATTTTCAAAGCCTGCTGCCACCTGGTTTGCCAATTTAAACTCGTCTGGCAGCCCCCTAGGCACCCCAATCGAGTCTATATAAGTGGATGAGTCCGTAATATCATTCCCACTATTGGTTGAACAATTGCCCCTATTACCAGCAGGGTTTTCGCCCTTGTTTGGCACACTAGGCGCCTTAGCGCCCGGTTGTGTATGTCTATCGAGGGGTTAATACCATTCTTTAGTACAATACAATTATCCTCGCTCCTGTGTTTTCTAATTCACATTTTCACACTTAGCCTTACCACTTCCCACTTTAAATTACCCGGACCACATTGGAGTTTCCAGAGTGGCGACTTTTAGCAAAACGTTTTTCTCCCCCTTTGTGTATGGGGCATTCACCTACCTCAGTGGTGGTCAGTCCGCACACACCTACTTCCTCCCTTATCTGTTTGGCCACCTCTGTATTCAGGACTAGGTCTGCACCGATGCAGTGGGCTATGTATCTGCCTCCCCTTTCCACCACGTGCTTCTTGCTTTTCCCGCCAACTTTCTTCCGTCCGTCTTCCGTCACAGGGCATTTGCTGCAACACAATGGATATGTGGTACCAGGGATTACCTTTATTACCTTTTACCTTGACTGCATGGCTTGTCACTTCTGTCATTTCCCACTGTCCGGACCACCTTGGCTCACTCCACTTCCTCTTCCCGTCCTGTTTGGTCCTGCTTTGTCTTCTGCCTTACCTGACATGCTCTCATGGTCATCAGTACCAGTGGCCACACCTCTACCCAGATCAATCTAGTGTTATGGCACATCCTTGCCAACTTAGTCTTGCCTGATCGGCCGCTGCGCCTCCATGTCCCCCTTAGTGGAGTTACTTTTAGCTTTAATGATGGCCACCTGTTTGAGCAGCTGTCCTTTCTAGCTCTTGACAGTGCGAACGATGTAGATGTAAGTAAGGCAATCACCCCATGGGTAGTGTTCACAACTAATGGGTGACACATTACTAGGTGTGCAGTTTTGTTTAAAGCCACTGCTAAGGTTACTATGTACCTTGTACATCAAAACGAAAAACTTTAGTACTTATATATCTTCAGCCTCCCCCTTTCTAAAACAAAACAACATTTTTTTTTTTAAAGAAATATCCAGACCAAAATGACATGTTATTATCCCACAAGTAAATTAGTGAAGGCGGTATAGCAATCTGTAAGAGGTATGTTATCAGCTAAAGTGATCTTGTTGATCTTCCTTGAAGTAATTATGGTCCAGTCCTCATTGCCTGTGGATCATATTCAAAACATATGATGGTCACACAACACATAATCATTAAAATTACCACCACGACTGTCTATGGAAAAATTACTTTTTACTGGAACAAACTGCACAGTCAATTCCGTCCGCTATAACCTGCAAATTGAATTGTGTGGTTTGGAAAGTTAAACACAACATCAAACTTGAATCTTTCTATTCATTATACAAATCGCACAACATAGGTTTAATAAACTCGTATTTCTCCTGTTTAAATGTAAAATTTGATAATTAGACCGCCTTCAGTGCATGACCTGGAGGGAAAAAAAAAATCAACCTTTATCAAACAATTTATGAACAACAATGCTGCAAAAAAAGTCACAACATTAATCATGTGTCATGGCAAAACATTTTCTCAAACTCCAACCTGAAAAAAATATATATATATAATCTCATAATTTTGTCCTCATTAGGTACTGTCAGCCAGTCTGGTCTAGTGTAGTTAACTATCAGTCAAATCTTTGTCCTTTATTAAACAAAAAATGTGCTTGGTCCATTTTTAAACAATAATCTCTGATAATAGTGCAGACATGGGTCTCAGTTCTGTCGACGTATACATTCTTGACTTGATATAATCAGCATAAGATATCATAATAAGATTTCTTCACAATCCCCCCTTTGATTCATTTTAATCATTCAATAGTTCTAACAGATTAATTTCAGCGTTTCCGAGTGGTTCTTCTTTTAGGTATCGCTTGTCAACATTATTGAAGTTTTGTTTTGGAGGCCTTGTGACCTTGCTCTGCCAGATGCTTCAACAGAGCCAAAGTTGCTTCTTTACATATGGTCTGGGTTGGTTCTGCAACCAACATTTCAAAAATCGATTTCTGTCAAAGTCTTATCAGTCCCGTGACCTATTTTCTCTCAGATATTAGTTCTGTCATAGTCAAACAGTCTAGTTTATCCAGTCAAATCTTCACAGGAAACCTAATCTTTAACCCTTTAATGTCCTCACCAAGAAAAAAAGCAAAGAAAATTTATTTTTTACTTGTTTGAGGCATTAATAAAAACAATTGGTGGGTTTTTTTTTTAACAGACCCCCCAGTTTTCAAAATATACACCTCTACCAAACGGTTGAGATGGCAGTCTATGGTAAAATTAGAAAATGAACCAGAAATACAAAAAAAAAAATAAAAACAAAAGGCAATGACATGTTTTCTTAACTTTTTTTTTACTTTTTGGAGAAGTGGAATGTGTCCAAGGCTGTCCTATAACATCTGGTTGTGAGAGTGTTTCTTTTGAGACATATTTGTAGTAAAATCTGAATAAATAGTAACAACAACATTAAAAAGCAATAATAAAGTGCAATAACATGCAAACTTTGTTAACTTTTGTGACTTTATTTAAATATCCTTATAAATAAATATAAATAGATAAATAATTAATTAAATACATTGGATCCAGTTTATTTTTTGTGGTATGATATGAAGCATTGCTGGTTTGCATTAAGACACAAGAAAACATTGCATTTCTCACACTTCCATCTTGACACACCCTTTGGACAGAATTTACACCGCCCACGCTTGGCATTGTGAAGCGGCATGTGTCCACAGTTGTCATAACGCACATCTAGTTGTGGTTGTGTGGATCTTGGAACATATTGTTTGTTTTGAGGTATTGGTGCTGGACAACAGTATGATGGTCGGCCAATCTTGAATGCTGTTTTGTTGACTTGTTTCAAAGAGTGGGCGACTGCCAGGCGGAACCTTTTGAGAGGCAGTGGTTTCTCATTTAGTAGGTCACAGTCTCTCTTGTAGACCAACCAGGAGTTTGAGATGCACAGGTCAAGAATGTATCCAAACAGTGGTAAGTACCATCGCCTTGACTTTGCAGGGGTCTTATACATGTGCACCAGCATGTCAGAAAGATCAATTCCTCCCATATGCTCATTGTAGGCGTGGATAAGTGATGGACAAGGGACAGAGATCTTTGTCTTGTCAACTTTGCTCCACCTTTTGACAGTGGAAATAGGTGTGATCCCACAAGCATTGCTCAGAAGGTTGACACATTTATTGTCAAACCATTTTACTGCAATCACACCATCAGAAGACTTATAATCGAAAGCTCCACGTCCTTTCTTTTTTAGCTGTTGGTCTGTAATCAAGGGTATTTCACTGACACGGTTTGATCGGACCGTGCCAATGCATTTGACACCCAAGTTTGCATGTAGATTCTGGATCATCTTAACACTGGTGAAGTAGTTGTCACAGAAGACAATTGACAGCTGTGGTTGCATCATGGTTCTGCACAAAACTGTCACCAGTTTGGCCCCGAGAGTCAGCTCTTGCTCCTGCTCAGTTAGGGCAATATTGAAAAATGTAGATGCCCCTTGATAGAGCAGTAGGTCATGGATGATTCCAGATGAACTGGTTCAGCAGAACAATTTAAAGCCCCACTTGTCTGGTTTGTTGGCAATATACTGGCGAAGTGTGCCAGCCCTTGTGCCTTTATATGCCACCATCACCTCATTAATACTTTGCTTGTATGTAGATGGAATGAGCATGCACTGCTCACGAAGCATCTCAAAAAGGGGGCGGATTTTAAAAAATCGATCTGGAGTGCTATCCCACTGTTGGTTGTCATTAAAATGAATGAACCGACGTAACAGCCTGAATCTTTTACGTGGCATGATATCAACTATGATGCTGAATCGTGACCCATGGTGCCAGTAGTCTTCGATAGATGGAAAGCTGAAAACCCCCATAAAGAGTAGCATTGCCAAAAACTTTTCAATCTCATTTGGAGTAGTTTTTATTGGATCCCCCAACTCTTGAGCAGAGTATAGATTGGTCTGTTGTGAAATATGTTCAACCATCTTGTCAGTGAATAGTGTTTTAAAGTCCTGAAATGGTGTCTTAACAGCATCAGGGGGCTCAAATCTTAAATCAGGTACCTGGAATGTCCCAATGTCATCATGTTTCCAGATTCTCTTCCTGCCTTTGTTTAGGCCTAGGGGTGAAGTAGTGTTACTTAGTGTGTTAGGGGTAAGTAAACAGCATTAGGGAGTTTTTCTCTTTTCTCTTTTTCTTATGGGGTGGCGGTTTTGAAGATGAACTTGAGACTATGTCCTCATCATCCATGGATTCAAAAGATGTTTCATCAGAATCTTCTGCTTGTATGGGCAGATAATCAGGATCCTCTATTTGGTCATCATCATCACTAATATCAACATCAGACTCTTGAGGATTTTCTGGTATGAGGGCTAAGAAAGAACGTGGTCTTGAACCATAAAATATTTGTGTGTCCATCTAAATAATAAAAATAATAAAATATATTTATATGAGCTCAATTTGTTCTATTTAAAAAGATTTGCCAGAAACAAAATGGCAGACATAATTAATATTAATTCACTTGTCCCCAACTTCAGACAGGATTGTGTCATGACCCTTTGTTTTTATGATCACGTGCCTCTCAAACTACAATGTGTGGATCGGTTTGTTTGGTCACGTGGTGTGGGTCGGTTCAGTGTTTTTCACGCCCCCCGAATTAATCACGCACACCTGGGATTTATCACGGTTTCAATAAGTTATATATAAATTGGAAAATAGTGTTATTTTCCATTATATTTAAATGAGCTGCACGCCCTACCTTCACCGCCAGTTTGTCTTGTTTGTCTTGGCAAGGGCCACGCCCTTGCCAAGCCTAGACACTACCAGCTTGTCCTTTGTACTTCTCTGTTGCCTCGCCCATTTGCTGTTTCTGTTTTGTGTGTGCAGTTCCCCCCCCTCGCTGTCTTCACTTCGTCAAGTCAACTCCACTATAGTCTCCCAGATCGTTTGCACGCCTTCCCGCCGACGTCATCACCGCTCGCCCTGTGTTTACCTATCCTGTGTTGTACGTTGTCTGTGCCACGTTTACTGTTGGGAGAAATAAACCCATTGGTGACTGAATCCGCCTCGTTGGGTCTACGGGCCGTAACATTACAAACTGGCCATATGGATTCCTCGGAGCGACGCGCTGCCGGAGCGGAGCCGGCACAACCATCACCAGACGGACAACAGCGCGACCCGCGTCTCGATATGCTGTACAGTCGCCAGGAGGGATTAGCTGATCTGGTGAGCCAGTTATCCCTACAGCTGCAGACTGCGCTCGCCGCGCTGCCCGCAGCCTCCGCTTCAGCGACCTCACCGTCGGGCCAGGTACCTAACTCACCGCCCGCGGTTGCTTCACGTTCCGATGGGACTGCTGTTCTCTCGGAACCCTATGGAGGGGATCTTCAACTTTGTCGTGGATTCCTTTTCCAATGCCAGCTGTACTTCAGCATCCGTCCCACGTGCTTCCCTACGGACGCCCACAAGATCGCCTTTGTAATCGGGCTTCTACGTGGACGCGCGCTCAGCTGGGCAGAGGCAGCACAGGGATTAGTATCTCCGCTGGGGTCATCTTATGCTTCGTTCCTGGAGAAGTTTCGTTCAGTATTCGATCGTCCTGACTACTCCGAGGATATAGAGACTCGCCTGCTCACAGTACGTTAGGGGGCTCGTTCTGTGGCGGAGTTCGCCGTTGAGTTTCAGACCCTCGCCGCGGAGTCGGGATGGTGTGAGCGCTCGTTCCGCGGCATGTTCCGCCACGCTCTGAATAAATGTATGCGGGACGAACTCGCGACCCGCGACCGACCTGAGGCGCTCCAGGAACTAATAAACCTCGCCATACGCGTCGACGGACGTATGAGCCTGCGTCGCCGAGAACGCCAAGCCCGGGACCAGGTCTGTACCACTGCTTTGCCTCGTACCTCACCAGCGTCTCCAAGGGGCACCCCCCAGTCCGAGCAGTTCAAAGGGGCCGAGCCGATGCAGCTGGGACGCACCACGCTGGCTCCTGAAGTCCGTAGCCGCCGTAAAGACCAGGGGCTGTGTTTCTACTGTGGTGGAGGGAACCACCAGCTACGAGACTGCCCGGTACGCCCTAAAAGACCAGACTCGGCAGTAGAACTTGGGGTCCTGCCAAGTCCCACACTAAAACCCCAAGCACAGCGACTCAGCCTACCCGCGGTGCTAACCATCCGGGAGAAACAGGTGAACGTAAACGTTCTGTTAGATTCTGGGGCAGAGGAGAATCTGATAGACGTGGAGTTTGCTAACCGTAATGGTTTAATTGTTTCTCCCCTAGCGCATCCTCTCCACACCTTGGCGCTGGATGGAAAACGGCTGTCTCCCATCACTCACCGCACCTCACCCACGCGGCTGACGCTAGAGGGCAATCACCAGGAGAAGATTTGCTTCTCGGTATTCCAGTCTCCCGAGGCCCCCGTCATCCTGGGATACCCCTGGCTCCGGAAGCACAACCCCCATATAGACTGGGCCCGCGCCCGCATCCTCACCTGGGGAACGGATTGTCACTCTTCCTGCCTGCTCGCCGCTGCCCCTCCCAGTAACCCTCCGCCCTAGAACTACCCCGACCCTGTGGACCTCTCCTTGGTGCCCAAAGAGTACCATGACCTGGGGGAGGTCTTCAGCAAGGATAAGGCCTGCCAGCTCCCGCCTCACAGGACGTACGATTGTGCCATCGACCTCCTGCCCGGGGCCCCCCTTCCTTCTAGCCGGATTTACCCACTGTCACGTCCGGAGAGAGAGGCTATGGAGAGGTACGTGTCGGAGTGTCTCGCCACCGGACTCATCCAGTCCTTGACATCCCCCGTAGGGGCCGGGTTCTTCTTTGTCTCCAAGAAGGACGGCATCCTACGTTCCTGCATCGACTACAGGGGACTAAATGCCATCAGAGTCCCCTACAAATACCCTCTGCCATTAACATCATCCGTATTTGAGTCTTTGCAGGGAGCGACCGTCTTCACCAAGCTGGATCTGCGGAACGCCTACCATCTGGTCCGGATAAGGGAGGGGGACGAATGAAAGACGGCGTTCAACACCCCCAGCGGCCACTACCAATACCGCGTGGTCCCATTCGGCCTCAAGAACGCCCCGGCCGTGTTCCAGTCCTTGGTGAACGATGTGTTGCGGGATTTCCTGGATAGATTTGTATCCGTCTACCTGGATGACATCTTCATCTTCTCCAAGACACCCAGCGAGCACACCCGACACGTACGTATGGTACTAAGTCGTCTCCTGCAGAACCGCCTCTTTGTCAAAGCGGAAAAGTGCTGTTTTCATCAGAAGTCGGTCTCCTTCTTGGGGTTCATCCTGTCCCCTGGGGCGTTGCGACTGGATCCGGAGAAGATCAGGGCCATCGTCGACTGGCCGGCCCCCACAACCAGAACCGAACTTCAACGATTCCTGGGGTTTGCCAATTTTTACCGGCGCTTCATCAAAGACTATAGCAGCATCACCGCACCTCTCTCCACCCTCACTTCCACGAAGGAGAGGTTTTGTTGGACCCAGAAGGCTCAGGACGCAATGGACGTTCTCAAGACCCGCTTCACTTCCGCTCCCATCCTGATTCAACCCGATCCCACTAAACAGTTCGTCGTAGAGGTCGACGCATCGGGCGCTGGAGTGGGAGCCGTACTCTCACAAAAATCAGAGGGCCATCTTCACCCATGTGCTTTCTTTTCCAGGAAGTTGTCGGCGGCGGAGAGAAACTACGACGTCGGGAACCGCGAGCTGTTGGCGGTCAAGCTCGTATTGGAGGAGTGGCGCCACTGGCTGGAGGGGGCAGCTCAGCCATTTGTGGTTTGGACCGACCATAAGAACTTGGCCTACATCCAGTCGGCCAAACGACTGAACTCCCGCCAGGCTCGGTGGGCCCTGTTCTTTGGTCGGTTCAATTTCACCTTGTCCTATCGTCCCGGCACACGAAACGCGAAGCCCGACGCCCTGTCATGCCTCTTCATAGATGAGGAAGAGAGGTGCAATACTGACACGATTCTCCCTCCCAGCCGTGTCATTGCAGGTGTCTCCTGGGAGGTACGCCAAATCGTGGAGCGTGAGCTGGCTAAAGATCCGGATCCTGGGCTGGGACCACCCAATCGGACCTTCGTGCCCGCTGCTGCCCGCTCCGCAGTGCTCAAGTGGGGGCACGAGTCCCGCTGGGCATGTCACCCTGGAGGAGCGCGCACCGAGGATCTCATTAGGCGTCGGTTCTGGTGGCCCTCTTTGGCAGCTGATGTCAGGCAGTTTGTCACAGCATGCACCACCTGCGCCCGCAACAAGGCGTCACATCAGCCCCCAGCTGGTCTACTTCAACCGCTCTCCATACCTGGGAGTCCCTGGTTCCATATAGCACTGGACTTTGTCACAGGACTACCGAACTCCAAGGGTAATACTTTCATATTAACAATAATAAACCGCTTTTCGAAGTCTGTACGATTGATCGCTCTGTCCAAGCTTCCCTCTGCCTTAGAAACCGCCCAGTTATGCTTCGAACAAGTCTTCCGGTTATTCGGCATACCCACGAACATCGTCTCGGACCGGGGACCCCAATTCATCTCCCAGGTATGGAGAGCCTTCCACAGTTTCTTCGGCACGGAGCTCTCATTATCATCAGGTGGCCACCCCCAGTCCAACGGGCAAGCAGAGAAGGCTAACCAAGTGGTGGAGACCACCCTGCGCTGCATTTCTGCCCAGCACCCTGAGCAATGGAGCGAGAACCTGGCTTGGGCAGAATACGCTATCAACACCGCACGCAGCTCCGCCACCGGGAAGTCCCTGTTCGAGGTCGCGCTGGGGTACCAACCCCCCCTGTTTCCGGAGGACCACGCGGAAATCTGCGTCCCATCCGTCAGCCAGCACATCCGCCGTTGCCGCCGGACCTGGAAGAACACCCTGCTGGTGCTCCGCCAAGCCCAGGCCACGTCCGTCGCCACCGCCAACCGTAAACGCCGCCTGGCCCCCAGTTACAGAGTGGGGCAACTCGTCTGGCTCTCCACCAAGAACATACCCCTGAAGACGAAGTCGCGCAAACTGAGCCCGCGTTTCATCGGCCCCTTCCCCATCACCCGCATCATCGGCCCTGCAGCAGTCCGCCTCCACCTCCCCCGGTCCATGCGTGTGCACCCCACCTTCCATGTCTCCCTGATCAAGCCCGTTGTACTCCCCGCTCAACCCCCCACCCCGCCAAGCCCCAACCCCCGCCTGGTTGATGGACAACCCACCTATACCGTCCACCGCCTGCTGGACTCCCGACGCCGTGGCCGGGGAATCCAGTTCCTGGTGGACTGGAAGGGGTACGGCCCGGAGGAGCGTTCCTGGGTTCCCCGAGCGGCCATCCTGGACCCGTCCCTCATCGCCGCATTCCACCGCCGCTTCCCGGACAAGCCATTTAGGGCGCCGGGAGGCACCCGTTGAGGGGGGGGTAATGTCATGGTTGTTTTGATCACGTGGTGTGGATCGGTTTGTTTTGGTCACGTGGTATGGGTCGGTTCTGTGTTCACGCCCCCCTTAATCACGCACACCTGGGATTTATCACGGTTTGTTATATATACCCTGCACGCCCTACCTTCACCGCCTGTTTGTCTTGTGCCACGCCCTTGCCAAGCCTAGACACTACCAGCCCGTCCTTTGTACTTCTCTGTTGCCTCGCCCGTTTGCTGTTTCTGTTTTGTGTGTGCATTTCACCCCCCTTCCCCCCGCTGTCTTCACTTCATCAAGTCAACTCCACTGCAGTCTCCCAGATCGTTTGCACGCCTTCCCGCCGACGTCATCACCGCTCGCCCTGTGTTTACCTATCCTGTTTTGTACGTTGTCTGTGCCACGTTTACTGTTGGGAGAAATAAACCCATTGGTGACTGTACCTACGTCTGAGCTCGTCACTCCGAGTAGCGAATCCGCCTCGTTGGGTCTACGGACCGTAACAGATTGAAACACAGTGGCCAATTCAAATACCACTCTGCCCTTCTTTCAAACAGCAATATATTTCACTACCGCCACTTACTCATGACCTCATCAAAAACAAACATACACACACATACACACACACACAGTGTTAACCAGAGATAAGAACAGAGTGTAAAGAAAGCTTGTAACTAATGTGTCTATTTTCCAACTATAAATTACCTATTAATTAAAGTCAAACAAACTAAAACTCATATTACTTATGGACAAATTTATTTATTTAATCTTTAACAATATGTTAATTATTTTAAACCTAAATGACATTTATTTAGTCTGGGCAACATATGACCTTACTGCTGGCAGCAGTTCAGGTTCAGTCAGGCTGGTTATTTAAACAGTTGCTCACTGACAGACAGACTGATGGCCCAGTGAAATGGACAGCTCTCTTGATCATAAGAAACTGACCATTAACAATTCCTCAGCGTCGGCATCTCCCTGATCTGGGCAGATCTGGGAACAAACAGACCCTTACCCGTCTTTGGTCGAGCATGCCCTCGCTTTTTCGCTAGAGATTCTCACAGCCTCCATCACACACACGTCTTTTTAGCACACATCGTTTGATTCCAAGCCCTGACTTGTTCACCATTGTTGACTTGAGTAAATGCTTTATTGAAGCAGTAAACCTTTTGTCTTTTACACTCTATTGTTAAGCTTAAATTTTATCTTTACTTTATTCTAATTCACAGTGTTTCTAAACTTATTATTGTATCATGTTAAATCTTTATCCTCACTCACTACTACCATAACTTTTATTTATTTAATAATTTACTCATTTGCTTTTAGTTATGCTAATTTATTATTCCCTAGTTTGGTTATTCTCCCCCACAATATAGAAAAGAGTTTAGAATAGAAAATGAAGAGTGTTTTAGTTTCTACACCCATCATGTCACACACTCCTGATCCACTTAAACAACACTCATAATTTTAACAGAATAACATATTGTGGTGCCACACCCAAACCAACACCATTATCTAACTATATCATATTGCAATATTTCAACACATTTTAGCTTTATTCAGTGTGCACTTTAATTTATAAATACTGCAGTTTTATTTTAATTTATGGTTCATACTCTAATTATTACTTATTTTAAACTTCTACAGTATATTACAATATTTCGATCCAAATAAGTACACCATATAGTTATTTCAATATATATATACATAACATTATATAACAGCAATTCAAACAAGACCAGTCAGTTCCAATGTGTCCTTTAAACAGGCTGTATGACCGTCAAAGGCAATGACTTAAACAGGCTGTATGACCGTCACAGGCAATGACGTATTTGCAGAGCAAGGTGTTGTCGTGCAGGATGGCGTCGTCCTGCAGTGCCGATAGGTCTTTTAAGAGACACTGATTAAAAATACCTGGACTGTCTTTGTACTGGGGCAATCTGTTGTAGGTGTATTGTTGACCCCTAAATGTGAAAGCAAAAATTAGCTTGAACTCATCAGATAGTGGAATACTGAAAAATACATTTGCCAGGTCTACTACTGTAAACCACGCATGTTCTGGGGTGAGGTTCTGCAGCATTCTGTAAGGGTCAGGTACCCCTCAGTGATTGTTACTTGGTTAGTGAGTCTTAAATCATGCACCATCCTATATTCATTCTTACCAGGCTTCAACACAGGCAGGATGGGTGTGTTTCAAGCTGAGATGGTGGGGGTCAGTACTCCTACCTTCAAGAGGTCATGTATGGTGTCAGCAATCCCCTCTATCGCTTCACACTTTAGGGGTTACTGCGGTCGATTCACAGGAGTGGTGTTTGGCTGGACACTTATTGGGGCCACGTGATGTTCAGTCAGTCCCACGTCTACTTTTGATACCGTCCAAAGTGTCATTGGCACCTGTCCCAGCAGATCTGGCGTCTGTGACTGATCTGTTAGTTCTCTGCCATGATACCTGTTTAAAACCACATGTTCAAATTTGCCTTCATCCAAGCACTTGCATTCAATTTGCCAGTACTTACCACACGCTGTATTGTGTACGTAGGGGGTGTCTGTGGGCTGAAAGTCCAGTGTCAGAGCATGTTTCACCATCGGGCCAAGTTGCCTGGCCTCATGACCAGCAGTTATTAATAGTGTTATGTGTGGTGCGCTGTCTGCATACTTATCTGCTCGCCACACCTCCTTTGGATTCAGGATTACTAAAGCCACCACCCCTTCTAGTCCCATTATGATGCTGTTTGTGCGCAGCTGTGTGTCATGGCCCTCAAAATCCCTATCCCACAGATAATTTCCCCACATTTGATTCGCGAGCACTGATGTCCCTGCTCTGGTGTCCAACAAAAATCCTACATCCCACCCTTTTACAGACAACTTCAATATTGGTTCTCGGGTGCCGAGGGTGGGACGGACTGGTAACTGGGCAGCATCATTGGTGGTTGGGTCCGGGGCGGTAACCCCGGGGTGGACCTCTGCCTCCTCGCCCTCTCCCTTCCCCGCGCTGTGGGCATTCTTTTGCGAAATGTCCCAGTCGGCCACACGAATAACACTCCCGCCTTCCCATTGTGTTGTTGTGTCCCCCATTCCTGGGTCTCACAACAGTGTCGGACTCAGAGAGCCCCACTTTTTGTACCAATTCAACCAAGGTCTTTTTCATGGCATCAATTTCGGGACCCCTCCCCACATAACCCCCGGACAAAGACACCCTTATTTTACACTCATGAGATTGTGTTGTGATCTTACGGTCTTGCTTGTTTGAGCGCAGGACAGGGTACAGGGCAGGTACAACATTAACACTAGGAAGGGCGGTTGGGCATATGGGAGGAGAGCTAGTAGTGGGAGGTGTGTAGGGAGGAGGGGTCGGAGTAGGAATGGGTTCCTGCTTCACTTCCTGTTTCTCACCAGTTGACTCTACATCCTTGCCCTTGCTCTCTGTAATCACCGCCATGTGTTCCAGTATTAATCTTATAACAAATGATCACGCCCATCCTTGCCCAACGGCAGGGCAGCATCGATGGGGTAAAGCCTCGCACCACACCATTCATTAAACATGCTTTCAACCTTCTTCGCCACCTTCTCGCGTATCACAACCGGATTCATTTCTTTCACTCGCTTCACCACCTCATTCTTTACTTTACCAGCAGTCAACCCCCTCCATTCTTACTGAACACACAAGCTCACACCCACACATGCGCAACAACCTCAATTCGACCTCTCTCGTGCGTCCACGAGCCAAACAATGTCACACAAATGCAGCTGCTTTATTGCTGTATGCTGAGTTTGACTTAGACTCTATTTCAGTTACACCCGCGCGGACAGTGCTTTAACTTAATCAACTTTAAACAACTTTAAACAAACCAATTTCACCCTCGCCCCCACAAGTGTCTCCTTAAAACTACTTTAATTTTTAGTTCTTTTGGGTGTTGAACCCAATCACCTTGACCGATTTACCTACCAAGACTGTGAATCTACTTTAATTTTTGGTTCTTTTGGGCGTTTAACCCAATCACCTTGACCGATTTACCTACCAAGACTTTAATTTATGGTTCTTTTGGGTCTTGAACCCAATCACCTTGACCGATTTACCTACCGAGACACTGTGTGGCTTTTGGGTCTTAAACCCAATCACCTTGCCAATTTACCTACCAAGACTTTAAATTTATAGTTCTTTTGGGTCTTGAACCCAATCACCTTGCCCGATTTACCTACCAGTACACTGTGAATTTACAAGTATCCAATACCGGTATATTAGTATTCCCCCTTTTTAGGTATATAACCTGGAGGAATTATCCAAACGGCTTTTGAGATGGGCCAGTCCGCGACTGCGCACACACAGGTTGCGACCCCGTTCGCCTCAGTAACGCAACTATGGGATCCTCTGGGACTTGAACCCACAGAATCCTCTGGTCATGACCTTATTAATTTTAAGTTAAACCCAGCATTCAACAATTTAACAATTTTCCAATATTATGCAATATAATACACTGCAATACACTGCAATGCAATGCAATACAACGCAATATACAAAGTCACAAAGCCTTGGAAGAAAACACTTCAACTCAAAACAACTTAACTTTAATTTACCATTCCAATTGCATTAATTTAATTCACATTCCAACTTGGTCTTACCCACCACTCACATCTACATATAATATTCATCTAAATATAGGATCAAAAGGTCCTTACTTTATTGGCCGGCCTGTGAGTACCGCGTAAGCCTTATCGTTGGAATCGACCATTTATTCAATGGGATCAATTCTCTGCATTGCAGTCCACGTCGTCTCCAATCATCCCTGCTACCAACTGTTAGGAAATCTCAATTTCCACGATGAACCTTTTTCTGGAGGAGTCGAAAAACCACAATGCATACTTTAGTAGATACTCGAATCAAGCGGTTTATTTAAGACAAACCAAGCTAAAAAGTGTGTTCTTCCAAACAAGCCCAAGACCGTGGTCGACACTGACCCTCGCACAGCAGCAAACCTCTCCCAGCCAGAGTGCAGAAGTCCAGATTCTACCCCTATTTATCCTGAAAACCCACCCCTATCTCTGCTGTTCTCAGCTAGGTCGAGGGCATCTGAAAGGTGAACATACTGCCCTTTTTTTTGGGGGGGGGGGGGTTGTTGACAATTAGGCATCTATGAGTCCCATTTACCAGGTACGATGTCTCAGTTCCTGGAATGGACGTGCTGAACGTGCACATTTTAGGGGCGCAGTGTTGGTTCAGGTCAGGCTGACAACCTGACTTCAATTCGTCATTCGTCTATTCAATCCTCGCCTACCCCCCAGTCACCACACATTCACATTTACTGAACTTTGAGCTGATGGTCTGTTTGAATTCCTTCAGTCTCCTGCATCTTCATCTTCTGTACTGATGCTTCATCTGTACTTTACATGTAAAAGCTCTCACTAATGACTGAACTTTCATCTGGATAAAATCCTAAAGACTCTGTGCACTAAAGTATAATAACACACAATCTGCTAAACATTAGGTTTCTCAATATGATGCAGAAGTTTCTTTCAGCTGATTCAATGTGGTGAACTCCATGTTTCCCATCAGCACAAACATAACATTTCTCATCAGGATTCTCATTATTCAGTGTTATGCAGTGAGGGCATGGTGGCCAAGTGGTAAGGCATTGGTCTTGTAAACCAAAGATCATGGGTTCGATCCCTATTCATGTCTTTAATCACTTTATCATTAACTTAAAAACGCTTTTAAATATCTGAGATTATTCTAAGGGGTCATATTATGTTGAGTTTATAGGAAGCAAAACTATCCCTCAATGATAAAAGTCTTATACGTCATACCTGCAGTTGTGTTTACTGCAGTCATTCATTCAGGAGAACATGCCAAAGAGTTTTACTTCAGTTTTCTTTACAGAACACTTTTTATAATAGTGCATTGTCTCAAAGCAGCTTTACAATGTTCTAATCATGATCCCAAAAAGAGCTAATGATGTGAACATGGATCTAAACTTATGACAGTAGAGAGCAGATTAAAAGAACTGTGTAGAACAAACTGTACAACCTTCTAGATCTTACGACTCACTGAGTCGATTCACACAAAAGAGTCAGTGATTCAGCTTACAGCCTTCAACCTTTTTATTCCAAAATCACTGCTTTAACTTTTTAATTAAACTTATATTTGTTTTATTTTGTAACAAGAATCCCCTTTGAACTCAATTATTCTGTTCTTGAATTTTTTTAAAGAAGCATTTTTGTGTCTCAAATAGATCTACACTTCTTATATTAGTTCACTATCTAGGGTGTAAAACACAAGACGTAAAGCCAGATTTAGTGCACTTCCTTGTTAGGTGCTGTATTATAAGTGCTGAAAATGTACATCTGTACTTACTGCCATCTTGTGGTGAAAACTGCCAACATCTTATTTACTTTTTTAACATCAAATTGACATAAACGCTTAAAAGGCAAATTTTACATTAAAAGTAAATTAAACTAAATGTAATAAAATGTGCACAGTGTAACTTGAGGGACAGTTGATGATATAACATTATGAAACACAAAAATCCATTTAATCTCACAACGAGCAGGACTTTAAGAGGAATTTTACTGACTGCTGGCACCTTCAGGAATACAATTGTGATAACCCTAAACACTATTATAACTCAATTTTTCTTTTTATTGTATCACTTCAGTGTTTTATTCCTAATAGTATTTTACAATTTCAGCAGTTTACATTGTATTTTTTAGCTGTTTAGATGTTTCTTTAATATAACATTTTTGGTGGTGTATAATTAAAATATTATGTGAATGTTTTTATTTGTATTTTCACTTATTTTGTTTTTAGAATGACATTTAATGCACAAAGCAGAATTATACTTTTGAAATAATGAATTCCTCAAACATTTTATAATTTGTAATGTAAAAATCAGCACTACAAAGGGTTAATAAATAAATAGAAATAAATAATTTGTCTCTTTTAAAAATGAACATTAAATCCAATCTACAGAGCAGAACTTAAACCTTTCATATCGTCATGTAATTCAGGAAAGAGCCCATGATATTGAAATAGTCTAAAAGTGTTTAATAAAAAACTAAAAAACTATAGTTTCTTCATGTATGAAATTATATGGAATTTTAAATGGATCTTACATTTTGACAAACGTCAAATTAGTCACTATTGAAACACACTCCTTTGTTTAAAAAAATATATAGAAATCACATTAAATGTCAAACAGCATTTAGAAAGTTTTAACATAAACAGTGCTACACCTAACACCTAAAGTGCTAAAGCGTGCTGATGCTCAACGAGGAAAAACTAAGAGCTTGTAAAAGAAGGAGAACTGGAGAAATGTATTATTGCAGATTTTGTCCACTTGGTGGCAGAAGTCATTGGAATTCAAGATTAGAAATTTAAGGTTTAGAGATAAAATGAGTTTATTTTTAAAACGTAATTTTACAATATTTATAATCTGCTATAATCTTTCTTTTGTTACACAGTGTATATCAATATCTACATTTTGATTAATGTATTTAATAGGGGCGAGCTGCAATATTCGCTGATTCAATTCGGAGAACCGTAGTCGACTATGAACCTCATAGTTGAATGTACCATTCTGACCACATGGGGGTCAGAATCATAGGGTTTGTTATTTTGTCTATCCTAGACACACTCACTAGTTTCTTCTATTTCTTCTCACGCATAGCCAGTGTAGGGTTCTCTTACTACAGCGTAGTTTACTCTGTGTGCTTTGTTTTGTTTGGTTGTTCTTTTGCTCGGTGTTGTGCTCTGCCCAGTCCTCTGTTCCAGGTTCCACACCTCGGCCTGGGTCTAGTTGGCAACACCTCCACCAACCGACACTCCTCCTGCATAACCCTACCTCTGCCTAGCATATCAATAAACTATAATTGTTCTGCATCCTCGTCTCCAGACCTATCTTTACAGACAGTTTGTGACAGAATACTTCGCCTCACCATGGAGACGGCGGAACAACTGCTTCAGCTGCTGGCGCAACAAGTACAGGATCAAGGACAGGTCATCCAGATCCTGACGCGCCAAGTGCAAGAGCTGTCCACAGGAGCCGCCAAAGCACCTGTCCCGCCACCAGGTGACACACTTAACCTGTCTCCTCAGGTCGCCCCGTCGTTCACAGGGGGCACCACGGGCGCTGCTGGTGCGTCCGTCCCCACGGCCGGAGATGGCACAACGCTCATCCCCATCCCGGAACCGCCATGCTATTCCGGGGACCCCGAATCCTGCGAGGAGTTCCTCCTTAAGTTCTCCCTCTTCCTCGCCAGCCGTCCAACCACCACGGACCGGAATGCCATCGCCCTGCTCATCTCCCGGCTCACCGGTCCGGCGTCCGCATGGGCTACGGCTATCTGGCGTAACAACTTCCTTGAGTCTTTCCGGGCCACCTTTAACCACCCTCGTCACGGGGCGGCGGCCGGAGACGAACTGCGACTGCTTCGCCAGGGGAGAAGATCGGTTGCGGAGTATGCACTGCACTTCCGCACCTTGGCGGCCGCCAGCGGATGGAACGAGGTGCCTCTCATCTCCCAGTTCAAGGCTGGTCTGTCTTCCTCCCTGCAGAGGGAACTGGTTTATCGCTCCCTCAACCTGGACCTGTCTCAAGTTATCCAGTTGGCTATCCAGTTGGATCAGCATGCCACCCCGCCTGACCCTTCCTCGGGAATAAACACCCCGCAACCTGCTGCGGCTGCCGTGCCTCCAGTCCCCATGGAGTTGGGGCAGACCGAGGTACCCAAGCGACAACGGCAACAGCGGCCACGCCAGCACCTGTGTCCGCACTGCGGGGGAGCCGGACATCGGGTGGCGCAATGCCCCCGGAAGACCCGGAAAACGGAGGAAAAACAGGCAGAGGTAGCAGGAGGAACGAGGAGGACTGGAACAAGACGTCCGACGCCCAGTGTCCGCCAGGTGAGCCCGATCCAATCTGTTTGTAAGGGAAACTCACGGATTCTCACTCAAATATCTCACCTGTCGCACACTTTCACAGTGACCGCCCTCATCGACTCGGGTTCTGAGGGGGACTTCATAGAGGAACGCCTGGTACTACGCCTCCAGGTGCCCTCTGTCCCTCTACCAGCTCCCATCAAGATCTCGGGAGTCAATGGAGCCACGGTGGGGACCGTCACACACAGAACCCGACCGATCTCACTGGGCGTGGGCGCACTCCATAAGGAGAAAAGGTCACTGTTGATCATACGGAAGCCACTGTCACCGGTCATCTTGGGCCAACCATGGCTGCGGGACCACAACCCCAAGATCACCTGGGAACCACTGGACATTGTTGCCTGGTCACCCCTGTGTGTAAACCGGTGTCTGAACCCCGTAGTGAGAAAACTACGTGTGGCCACCACGGATCAGCTGCCCTTCAGCCTCCCGGAAAATGTACCCCAAGAGTACGCAGACCTGGCCAAGGTATTCAGCAAGGGACACGCATGTCGCCTTCCACCTCATCGGGAATACGATTGTGCCATTGAGCTGCTACCAGACGCCAAGGTACCGCGATCGTCACCTTACCCCCTTTCGGTAAAGGAAACAGGTATCATGGAGGAGTACATTAACGAGGCCCTGGAACAAGGATTCATGCGGCCATCCAAGTCCCCAGCCAGTTCCAGCTTCTTCTTCGTGCCTAAGAAGGACGGCACGCTCCGCCCGTGCATTGACTACAGGGAACTCAACAAGGTATCGAAGAGGTACACTTACCCTATCCCACTCGTCCCCTCGGCCCTGGAACAATTACGCGCCGCCAAGATCTTCACCAAGCTCGACTTGCGCAATGCGTACAATCTGGTCCGAATCAAGGAGGGGGACGAGTGGAAGACGGCCTTCAGCACCACGTCAGGCCACTATGAATACCTGGTGATGCCGTTCGGGTTGACGAACGCTCCAGCGGTCTTCCAGTGCCTGGTGAACGACGTCCTCCGGGAGTTCCTGGGGAGATGCGCCATTGTTTACCTGGACGACATTCTGGTGTACTCGCCGGACCCCCACAGTCACAGGAGCAACACCAGGAATGTCCTTCACCGACTGCTGGAGCACGGACTATACGTCAAAGCCGAAAAATGCGAGTTCAATAAACGGGAGATCGCATTCTTGGGCTACATCATCAGGGACCAAGGTATACAGATGGACCCAGTTAAAGTCCAAGCCGTCCTGGAATGGAAGGTGCCCCAGTCTGTCAAAGAGCTCCAGAGCTTCCTGGGGTTCGCGAACTTTTTCCGAAGGTTCATCAGGTCCTTCAGCCAGACTGCACTCCCGCTTACTCAGCTTCTAAAGGGTAAACCCAGGAGGCTCTTCTGGAATGACAAGGCGCAACAGGCCTTCGAGAGGCTCAAGAAGGCGTTCACCACGGCACCGGTGCTCGCCCACCCTGACCCCGACTCCCCCTTCATCGTGGAAGTGGACGCATCTTCACTGGGGGTCGGTGGCATCTTATCTCAGCGACAAGGAACGCCCCCCAGGCTGCACCCCGTCGCCTACTTTTCAAGGAAACTCTCCCCCGCGGAACAAAACTATCACGTGGGGGATAGAGAACTTCTGGCCATCAAACTGGCGTTCGAAGAGTGGCGGCACTGGCTGATGGGCGCCAAATTCCCCGTCCAGGTCATCACTGACCACCGCAACCTCGAGTACCTGAAATGTGCACGGAGACTCAACGCTCGACAAGCCCGGTGGTCCCTCTTTTTCAACCGATTTGAATTCTCAGTAACGTATCGACCAGGGAAGGACAACGCCAAGGCAGACATCCTGTCAAGGAGATACGAGGACCAGGAGAAGGCGTCGCCACCAGTCAAGACGATACTGCCAACCCGGGTATTTGTGCAAGCGGTCTCCTGGCAATTGGATGAACTGATCCGGGCCGCCAACAGGGAGAACCCGGAGGCCCGCCTAAGAGAGACGCCTCCGGACAAATTGTTCGTGCCCACCCGTTTTCGCCAAGAGCTAATCGCCTGGGCCCACACGAACCTCAGCTCTGGACACCCAGGTGGCAATCGCACCTTTGAGAGGCTCCGGGAGAAATACTGGTGGTCGTCCATGAGGACCGACGTAGCCCGAGACGTCGCGTCATGCGCCACCTGCGCTGCCACCAAAATCCCACGCCAGCTCCCGGCAGGGAAACTGAACCCGCTCCCTGTCCCCCAACGCCCGTGGAGTCACATCGCCCTCGACTTCGTGACGGACCTACCAGTGTCAGAGGGCAACACCACCATCCTGACCATCGTGGATCGTTTTTCAAAGGGGGTCAAGTTCATCGCCTTGCCCGCACTGCCCTCAGCCTTCCAGACGGCCGAAGCTTTGTTCTCAGAGGTTTTCCGTCATTTCGGCCTCCCGGAGGACATCGTCTCGGACCGGGGCCCACAGTTCACCTCCGCCGTCTGGGAGGCCTTCATCAAGAAGATGGGCGCATCCGTCAGCCTCACGTCGGGTTACCACCCAGAAAGCAATGGACAGTGCGAGCGGGCTAACCAGGAGCTGGCCAAGTTCCTCAGGAGCTACTGCCAGAGCCACCAGCACGACTGGGCTACCTTCCTCCCCTGGGCTGAGATCGCGCAAAATTCTCTCAGGAGCTCCAGCACGGGAATCACCCCTTTTCAATGTTTCCTGGGATTTCAGCCGCCGTTTGCTCCCTGGGACCCCACTCCATCTAATGCTCCGGCCGTCGACGACTGGTTCCGCAGGAGCGAAGAGGTCTGGGAAACGGTCCACCAGAGGATTACTGAAAGCAACACCAGGACCAAACGTTTTGCAGACCGCAGGAGGAGTCCCCCCTACCAAGTCGGAGACCAGGTCTGGCTCTCCACTAGAGACCTCCGGGTACCCGGCAGCAAGAAGCTGGGTGCCAAGTACATTGGACCGTACCCCATTGTCAAGAGAGTGAACGACGTGACGGTGACATTAGGACTACCCCCCCGACTGAGAATCTCACCATCCTTCCACGTCTCCCTCCTTAAACCCTTCAAACCCGGGCCCCTTGACAGTGAACCCCACCAACACATCTCTAGAGAACTCCCCCACGACCGTCCCACGTACACCATTAATGAGATCCTGGACTCACGACGGACTGACTCAGGAATAGAGTACCTTGTCGACTGGGAGGGGTACGGTCCCGAAGAACGTTCATGGACTAGACGGACGGACATACTGGACAGGACGCTACTTGACCAGTATCACCTGACTCACCCTGACCGTCCTGCGCCTCGTCCCAGAGGAAGACCCCCTCGCACACCGGCTCGCAGAGGCAGGCCCCCGGGCTCCCTTCCCAGCAGACCTAGGGGTCGCCCACGCCAGAGTCCCCTACCTGTCTCTGCTCCCCCCGGTACCAGCCAACCTTGCCCGGCTGGCAATCAGGACACGGGTCTCTCGATCCCTCAGCCCCGTAGGCCCAGGGGTCGTCCCCGTTCCAGACCACGTCCTGATCCCGACCCATCATCTGGTCCCCTTTCTGTCCCGGGCAGAGCCACCCGCAGCACTTGTTCCCTTCCCGACCCTCCCCGAGTTGGTTCCGGTAGGTCGTCTCCAGTTGCCCCCGGTGGTGCCCCCTTGACGACCTCTTCGGGGGGGGGCTATGTGAGAAATCCTGTGTCTGCGTCTGTCTCTCCTGCACGCTCTGCCACTCGCTCCCCTAGCCCCGCCTTCTAGTTCCGCTTTCGCTCCGGCACCAGGTGAGGCTAATTTGTTTGATGGGTCGTTTCTTCTATTTAAGCTCTGTCTTCGCACGGGACAGATCGCGAAGTATTGTCCCTGATTTATCATACATGCCGAGCGATTTTTTGACTGCTATCCTGTCTGCTTTTGTGTCTCGTGGTGCGTCTGGTCTCGGTGAGTGCGTGTCTGTTTATGTTAGCTGTGTGTTAGCATCTGCGTTCTCACCTCCGTGTATAGATCAGTATTTGTATGTATGTATGAGTGAACGTCTTTGTTTTTCTGTGATCGCTCCCTGGTGTCTGTCTGATACTCTTTCTGTTTTCAGTGTTCATCCTGTCCTTAGTGTCCTGCGTCCCGGGAGCGATCTCTGTCCGTCCACTCAGGTGGTTCGGCTTCGGCCGGGTGGGGCGGAGTTCGCGCTCGCCCTAGCCTGCTCCGCTGGCGCGCCACCACCTGAGGGCGTCCGTGTGTCATCGTTCACTCTACTTACTAACGATTCCAAGCTTTATACTAATACGCTCTGTTTTGGTGAACTAACGTTGTTTCCTCCAGTGTATACTAATACCTTGACTGTCCTCCCAGCCCTCGTTGTTCTCAGTCTGGTTCCCAGCCTTCAGTCGTCCCGTGTAGTTCACCATACCTCTTTGTGCACTTTCTACACTCTTTCTTCTTTCAGGTTTTGTGATTACACTCTCGTTAACACACCTATTCTGTCTATCATAGGGTTTGTTATTTTGTCTATCCTAGACACACTCACTAGTTTCTTCTATTTCTTCTCACGCATAGCCAGTGTAGGGTTCTCTTACTACAGCGTAGTTTACTCTGTGTGCTTTGTTTTGTTTGGTTGTTCTTTTGCTCGGTGTTGTGCTCTGCCCAGTCCTCTGTTCCAGGTTCCACACCTCGGCCTGGGTCTAGTTGGCAACACCTCCACCAACCGACACTCCTCCTGCATAACCCTACCTCTGCCTAGCATATCAATAAACTATAATTGTTCTGCATCCTCGTCTCCAGACCTATCTTTACAGACAGTTTGTGACAATATTCTATGAAATGTAGGTGAAATGTAAATGTGATTTCTCATCTCAAGAGGGCAGCAGTCATACATCTTCAGTTACAGTGCTGTTAGTTTTGATGGGACAAAGAAGGACACAAGGTTGGACTAAAGGTAATACACATTCTATTTTTAACCCTTTAATGTCCTCACCAAGAAAAAAGCAAAGGAATTTTTTTTTTCTTTTTTTTTATATGTTTGGAGCATTAATAAAAACAATTGGTGTTTTTTTTTTTTTAAATAGACCCCCCAGTTTTCAAAATACACACCTCTACCAAACGGTTGAGATGGCAGTCTATGGTTAAACTAAGAACAAGAACCATAAATACAAAAACAAATTTACACAAAGGGCAATGACATGTTAACTCTTTGTTTTTTTTTTTGTTTTTTTTACTTTTTAGACAAGTGGGACGTGTCCAATATTATTGTCATATATTATCTGGTTGTGAGAGCTTTTGGATTTAATGTTCCTTCTGAGACATATTTGTAGTAAAATCAGAACATCCATCCATTATCTTCCTCTTTATCCTGTATTAGGGTCACGGCGGGGGGGGGGTTCCCCATGCCCATCCAGGGGAGAAAGTTTCAGGCGCTGAGCAGATACACCCAGGACAGGGCACCAATCTATCGCTGGGCACACACTCACTCACACAGACATACACACAAACACACTCTATATGGGGCAATTTGGAGAATTCAGTTGACCTTGATCCATGTTTTTGGACTCTGGGTGGAAACTGCAGAACCTGGAAGAAATCCACGTGGACATGGAAACTACACCCAGATTGGGATTTGAACCAGGAATCCTTAGCGCTGAAAGGAGAACATGCTAAACCACTAAGCCATTGTGTCACCCCAAAATCAGAAAATTTTAACAATAATAATAAAACATTAACAAATAGTAACAACAACAATAAAAAGCAATAATAAAGTGCAATAACATGCTACTTTTGTGCCTTTTTTGAAATACTCTTGAGTGATGTACAACAGCACTAATGGTTTTTCAGCTTTGGATCCAGTTTATTTCTTGTGGTATGCTATGAAGCATTGCTGGTTTGCATTAAGACATTGCATTAGCTTTGCCAAATGCTCTTCAATCTTTTGTGGACTAGTTTTGATTGGTTCCCTTAACTCTTGAGCAGAATACAGATTGGTCTGTTGTGCAATATGTTCAATCATATTGTCAGTGAAGAGTGTTTTGAAGTACTGGAATGGTGTCTTCACAGCATCAGGGAGCTCAAATCTTGAATCAGGAACCTGGAATGTCCCAATGTCTTCATGTTTCTAGATTTCCTCCATGCCTTTGTTTAGGCCTATGGGTGAAGTAGGGTTACTTGTGTCCTCTGGCTCCTCTAGGTTAATTGTTTTCAGGGAGTTTTTCCTCTTTCATCTTTTTCTTACGGGGTGGCAGTTTAGAATATGAACTTGTTGAGACTATGTCCTCATCATCTATTGACTCAAAACATGTTTCTCCAGAATCTACTGTTTGGATGGGCTAAAAAAACATAGATAATCTAGATCCTCTATTTTATAATCATCATCACTCAGATCAACATCAGACTCAACACCAGACAGAATGTGGTCTTGGACCATTAAATATTTTTGTGTCCATCTATTATTTGTAAAATAAATAAATAAATTCATTCATACATTTTCTTCCACTTTATCCTATATTAGGGTCGCGGGGGGGGGGGGGGGGGGGGGGGGGTTCCCCATGCCCATCCAGGGGAGAACGTTTCAGGCGCTGGCAGATACACCCAGGACAGGGCGTCAATCTATCGCTGGGCACACACAGACATGCACACAAACACACTCTATATGGGGCAATTTGGAGAACTCAATTGACTTGATCCATGTTTTTTTTTGGACTATGGGAGGAAACCAGAGAACCCGGAGGAAACACACGCGGACACGGGGAGAACATGGAATTAGTAAATAAATTTAAAATAATAATAATCATAAAATAAGGGATAATAAATAAGGGAAAAAATAGCATACAATTTGTAAGAAACACTTTCCTTTGTAAGGTTTTTTAATTCTCTGAAACAATATTTAGTAATTCCCGATGGATTGATCAACTAATGAACTGTTGGGAGATACTGATGAAATGTCAATGGTGGAATTAGTGTATGAAAGACCATGAATATCCGGTCGCAAGATGAGCGGGAGAAATTTGAACAATGGGAGAGTCAACAGAAACAGGCCTAAAGTTCATGCCCTAGGAAGAGGCAGGAAGCAGGACCAGATGGTGGAGAAGTCTGAGATGTTTAAGAGGATGTTCTCACCAAGACAAAGGACTGCTTATGCACATACATTGGAAAAGGACAGCCCTCCTAAGGTTTATAAACTGAAGCTGGATCTTTGAGAGTCAGAGCTCTCTCATCAATCGTGGTTGCCTGCCATTGATGATTTTTCTGTACACTTGGTTGATTATTCAGTAACTTGCATTAAAATCTGTTTGGAACAACCTGCATCTCCGAGGTCGTTTATTGAACATCTAACAAATTGGTGACTCCGTCGTGATTCGGCTCTAGGATTTGCAGGGCGGTTTGTACCGCACCATGGCACTTTGACTGCTGCAAGTTGACACCATCGTTATCACAGCTGTGCAAACTCAGGTACGCAAGAACCAGTTAAAACAAATCTTGCAAAATTGGAAACTGTTCTATTAAAATAACGTGGTTGCAGTATCACAGCAGTTGACTTAGCCCTTACATGGTTTTTACTGAATAATTAAGTAATTTTATTATTATATATTATTGTATGAATATTATGTTTGTTGTTTGGATTAGGATTTAGAGTTTGGGTTCTGGTACTCATCTGATAAAGTTTGTAGACTCACATTGAGCGGGGGAGAACAGAGCCCCCTCCCTTTGTGCTCTCACTGAAGCACAAAGTCACCAGGGCCTGTCACCTCCTTTACACAGGTTCACACAGAGAGATGACTTCTTACTATTTCCAGGACAACAACTAGAAGTACAGGTAAGAACTTTAATATTATTTTGGATAGATTAGATAGGGAACATTAAGTAACTGAACTGCCTTTATCTAGGAGACTTATTCATCCCCATTGTTAAGTCATGTGTTGGATAGGGACTGTATACTGGCATTAATTGGCCTTAATGGGAAAAGAAAACCGGAAAAAAGGGAAACAATGCGACCTTTTGTTTTCTAAGATTAGATTAGATATTTTTATGCCTTAAGTTTTGGACGCGTCGGTAGGGGAAACAAGGCGACATTCATTTTTAGGCTTTTTAGGTTAGGGAGCGCTGAAAACAGAACTGTATTGTCTACGAGGCTTATTTGTCCCTGTTAATTAATTTAACCGGACATATAGGAACTGAACAATCACAGTTTCGACGAGGTTCAGACGGAAAGAAAGGGCGAGAACGGGGGAAACCTGAGACACCCCTAGTCCTTTAAGTTAGTAAATCTTGGCTCTGGGAGTCCAAGGGACTGAATAGCAGGAAATTCAGTCACTAGTTCAGTTGCTCTGAACAAGGCTTTGCGCCTCTTGCTGAGGTGGGGCGACGCGGGGCGGCCCCAGATCACCCGAAGCCTATATTACGTAGGACACTGCTGACTAGGGCATCGTGACAACGGTGAACAGTGGAGCATTCCATGGTAAAAACCGTCACGGTGATCATTTGGCTTTGCTTTTGCTTTATTTACAAGTGTACAATTTGTGTGACCGGTCTTGTTTAAATTGCTGTTATATAATGTTATATAAATATATAGTGTGTAATTATATGAATCCTCAGCTCTAATATTAACCCGTGTGGCTGATACTCATGCTACGAAACCACTCGGTGATATATTTGGTCATTAGGACCTAGAGACTGAGTAGAATATTTTGGGTATAGAGGAACTTAACAGAAGGGCTCAGTTGTATGTTACCATTGACAAAGGACTTTTGGTCCGCCTGAGAAGGTAGAAGCTTGGCTAATAACTTTGTCAATTAAGGGACATCAACTGGGAACTTAAGTTCCATGTTGGACGGGGTGATTGTGTTGTAATTAAGTAAAAGAAATACAAATCAAACTAAAATGAACACTGAACAGTTTATGGAAAAAGTTTGGAATAGAATAGCCTCTGTCACAGAACCAAATAAAAGACCAAAAGTGCAGAAACATTTGACAACATTGTTTACATCATGGCAATTAAGAGGCCTGATGCCTGGAAACTCAGACCCAGCTCCTACTCAGGAGGATAGGACAAAGGTATATCATTATTATAAGGGTGAAGTTAGAAAAGCTGAGAAAGATTGGGAACAAGGGGGATCGTATCGGTTTGGTAAACTCAAAAGGACATTGGACGAGGTGAATAAACAAAATTCACGTTGTCTGTTGCTCCTGACACATATGAGGACAGAATTAGAAAGGCAAACTAATGATAAACTAAAGCAAGAGACTCCACCCGAAACACCCACACAAAGTACATTAAAACAGGATGAGACCTTAACTTCATCAGTGCAAAGTGATAAAGCTCTGTCTTTAGAACTAGACACACCAACAGATCCCCTCATAGATTTAACCACTCCCATACCACCCCCACCACCGTACAGACCGATTTATCCTCAGATACCACAAGCCTGTACACAAACAGTAGTGCAAACTCCTGTATTGAATATAGAAAGTGGACATATAGAGATTAAAAAAGCTACCTTAGATATAATGAGGGAATTTGACCAACAATCAGATATAAAACAATTACAGGATCAAGTGGCAAACTTACAATCACATATTAAACACAGGCCAGATCCAGAGGACTCCATAATTGTATTACAGCTCATGGATCTACAATACCCTAATAGATCTACAAATGTACCAGCTAAACCTCCAATAAACCCATCAGACACGTGGAACACACAAGCACAATGGGGACACACTCCTGCACGCTCTGTACATGAGATTGGAGGTCCATATACATGTAGACAACATATCCCCATGGAAATGACAGGGGATCAAAAAATAGATAAAAGCTTAATGAATAGAAAAACCCAAAGTTCCGATAGTGATGACTGTGAAAAAGAGAGCGATAGTGAAGTATCTGAAACTATAAAAGTAGAGGCGGAAAAACTTAAAAAGAAAGTGTTAAAAAACAAAATAGTTAGAAAAAAAGTGCAGAAACAACAGGAAGAAGGGAAGTTACAAAACCCCAAAAATATACGGCTGGTAGTACAGGAAGGACTGATTTGTGGTAAATTGACGGATGATTTTAATGACCAAGACGGACAGTCATGTACGTATAAAGATAGAGATAGTGAAAGGGAATGTGAGGAGTATGAAGAAAGCCGGGACACAGCACAAGCGGAGATTTTTACAGTTTCTCAATATCCACTAATAACTACACAGACTGGCCAACAAGTTTACCGTCCATGGAATCATAGGGACATGGATGGATTGTTAGCCAAATTGCCATCTTTAACTAAGGGAGGACAAGAGTGGGTGTCAAAGTTCGGGCAATATACTGCAGGGGACAAATTGTGTTTGGGGGATCTGAGGGCAGCTATAGCAAGGTTGGAACGGAAAAGGAAGTTACTACTAATAGAAACGGCAGCTGGGGTAAATGGAAAGCCACAAGAAATACCTTTATCACGCAATAGGAAAGATTTGTGGGATACGTTGAAAGAATTATATCCAGCCACACACAGCTTAACTGCTCTAGCATCACTTAAAAAAAAGGGAGATGAAGACATGGTGCATTTTCTGAGGAAATGCAGCGACTTGTGGCTGGAAGCAACAGGGGAACGACATGATAAGTCTGATGCCACTGAAATGTTATGGAGACAGCAAGTAGTAAAGGCTCTACCTGGGCCAGTACAAGCTAAATTAGATGATGTAGTAGGGATTGATAACATGCCATATGATCAGTGGGAAAAAACAGTGACTCATCATGAACTTAAACATAGACATTTACAAACCAAGGATAAGGACGAAGTAAAAGAACTCACTAAAAGGCTACTTAAACTACAAGTAGAGAAAGAGAACAAAGATAAAAAAGAAAAAAACGTTAAACAGATGGTTACTCAATCTGTCCCAACTACACCACCACCACAACAGGTAGTGCCACAACCACAGTCATATATAACACAGGGGGCACCATACCTGCCACCATATGGAATCACATGTCCACAAACCCATGGTGAACCATGGCTGTGTCCAGGGTCACCATATGGTTATGGGTGACCCTGGACTTAGGGGAGGAGCCCCTAGGAATACAATGCAACAAGTTAGATCATGTTTTCAATGTAATCAAATGGGACACTTTTCTCATCTTATATTCTAGGTGAAAATGATAAAATTTAAAAATAAAAACTAGCATAACCAAAAAGCAAACGAGTAAATTACTAAATAAAATAAATAATTTATGGTAAAAGTAAGAGAGGGTAAAATAACAAGATACAATATTAAGTTAAGTAACAAAATGTTTGATAAAAGACAAAAATTCATTAAAGCATTTGCTGAGTTGAAAAAATGGTGAACATGTCAAGGCTTGGAGTTACAGTATGCTCTGAAAATACATGATGATGGAGTGTGAGAATTCCAAGCGAAAAGAGAGGGCGTGCTCGGCCAAAGATGGGTGAGGGTCTGTTGGTCCCAGATCTGCCCAGATCAGGGAGACGCCGACGCTATGGAATTAATATAGACAGTATCTTAGGATCAGAGAGCTGTCCATTTCATCGGTCTATCAATCTGTTTGTGTATGAGCTGTACAAACTGTTTAAATAGCCAGTTTGACTGAACCTGAACTTCTGCCAGCACTAAGGTCAAATCACATGTTACACAAATTAATTAATGGCATTTAGGGTTTAAAATAATTAACATAGGGTTAAAGGTTAAATAGATAAATAAGCTAATAAATTTGTTTATAAGAAATATGAGTATTTGTTTGACTTAAATTAATAGGTAATTTAAGGTTGAATAAGAGATACATTCCTCACAAGCTTTGTCTCCACTCTGTTCTTATCTCTGTTTTAACATCCTGTGTGTATGTGTGTGAGTAGGGGGTGTCTGGGTGTGTGTGTGTGTGTGGGGGTGTGCGTGCCTATGGGTCTGTGTGTGTCTGTTTAAGAGGTCACAGGAGTGTAGCGGTAGGGGGTGTGAAGAATTTATTGCTGTTTGACAAGAAGGCAGTTGTGTGTGTTGTTTTTGAATTGGTTGTAGTGTGATTTAACTGTTGTTGAATATAGTTTATAGCTTAATAAAATATTTTTAATTATGACGCATAAAATAAACAGAGCACCATTTTTGTTTAATGACAGATGAAGGTTTGACTTTTAATAACTTAGACTTGACTGACTGACATTACCTAATAAGGACAAAAGTATGGATAATATCTATATTTCTTCCACAGGAGCATGAGGATTATTGTCATAATTTTTATAAATTGGTTAATGAAGGTTTTATTTTTTACAGGTCATGCACTGAAGGTGGCCTAAATTACTAAATTTCACATTTTTACAGGAGAAATACTAGTGTATTAGACCTATGCTTTGTGATTTCCATGGAAATAATTTTAACTTTATTAACCTAACATGTCAATTTTGCAGGTTCTAGTGGACGAAGCTGACAGAGCAGCTTGATCCAGTTAAAATAATAACTTTGTATTGAATCATTTTTCCATAGTATTACAGTTTGGACACGAATTTAGCAATAGCCGATTATGAGAAAACATACTGACTGGATGTTTTTGAAACAAATGGCATTGAAAATGCTGTATTGTTTCAAAAGGGGGGAGGTCAGAGATATGTTTAAGTGAAGAATTTTTTTATCACAATGATGTTATTTTTTAATTAGTCATGTCATATTACATATGTAGTGAACTTTAAAGTGAACTAAACTTGGTCTTTAAGTGAACTATGGTCTTATATTAGAGCAATGGGATTAAGTAAGGGATAATCTGTAATTAATCAATTACACTGACTTAGCGGGGCCACAGAGAACAATGAGCTATTGAGAGCAGTCACAAACCAATGCAACTTACAAATCACACAAGAACATGAGTCTTCAAATTTAGGGAAATTAGCAAGATCTAATTAAACTCATTGAATCCCATAGGAACTTCCTTCATATAGGAGGATGCCTGGACCTCTGAGAGACAGTAGATATAAACTTCAGACATATGGAAAGTGGAGGAAACTGCAGGAAAGTGGAGTATATAACTGCACTAATAAACTTTACAAAAGTCTCCCTTCACAGGTAAAGCAGCAGAAGAGGTGGCCATCGGAAAAGGGGGGACAATGACTGACGCAGATTTGACTGAATAGAGCCCCATGTCAGAGAGCTGGCAAAACACGGTCACATAATCACAAGTTCGGACCAGAGCGAAGACCACAGACGAGGAATGGTCTGGTAGGAGATATGGACAGTTTCCAAGACCAAGAAAACCAACAACTATGCTCTGTGACACACACCGCACATTTTCATAAAAGCGTACACCATAAAGGAGAATATTACATTAATTGTTTAGAAATGTATTGATATGCACTGGACCTACGGGGAGGAACAGAAGAACCTCTAAGAGACATAGTCTTTTCAGAGGAAAGAAGACGCCTCAACACCATCCGTACATGATCAATAGGATTGCACCACATGACAACATAGTTAAATTGTTATTAAAGTAATAAAATTATTAAGGTATTTCGCACCTTTAAAAAAGGTGCGAAGGGGGGAATTGTAAGGTTTTTTAATTCTCTGAAACAATATTTAGTAATTCCCGATGGATTGATCAACTAATGAACTGTTGGGAGATACTGATGAAATGTCAATGGTGGAATTAGTGTATGAAAGACCATGAATATCCGGTCGCAAGATGAGCGGGAGAAATTTGAACAATGGGACAGTCAACAGAAACAGGCCTAAAGTTCATGCCCTAGGATGAGGCAGGAAGCAGGACCAGATGGTGGAGAAGTCTGAGATGTTTAAGAGGATGTTCTCACCAAGACAAAGGACTGCTTATGCACATACATTGGAAAAGGACAGGTTTATAAACTGAAGCTGGATCTTTGAGAGTCAGAGCTCTCTCATCAATCGTGGTTGCCTGCCATTGATGATTTTTCTGTACACTTGGTTGATTATTCAGTAACTTGCATTAAAATCTGTTTGGAACAACCTGCATCTCCGAGGTCGTTTATTGAACATCTAACACCTTGTATGTGTCAAAATTTGTGAAATAAATTTATTAATAAATTTATGATAAATTGTAATATATTGCATGTAAGAACAATAAATGTGTTACAAAAACAAAATATGAATGATCAGAGATTTTCAATTCAAACCAAAAAGTTTGTTCTAATTACTATAGCTAAGCACACTGTATCTACTTTTACGATAAACGGTTTTTAAAAACATATTTGACCCTTATAAAACATATTTATGCTGTAAAAAGTTACATAATTCTGATTATTAAAGCCTCTCAAACTACACTATGCAAAGAAAATATGCTTATCTTTGAAAATTCGGCCAAAAAAACGTCCGAATGTGTGGCTTGTTTTGCTGGTTGCCGACTTCGTCTATGGAGGTGAACTTAAACGTCATATTACTAAAAGACAAAGTGACCCCTAGTGAATTTTTCTTGCATAACATGTCTCTACTGAATGGTAGATACGGCACAATCAGGTTGAATTAAGTTTAACAACGTTTTCAATAAGATATAGTGACTGAAAATGTCAAAAGGGCTAAGAGCTGATTTAAAGGATCAATGGAGCTCAGCACTCAGAAACTCCGTTTGAAGTGAATCCTGTTCCACATTTTGGAGAAATCCGGGTAAGACTGTAATGGCTTAGTGTTTGGCATGTTCTCCTCTCAGCACTGGGGATTCCTGGTCCGAATCCCAATCTGGGTGGAGTTTGCATGGTTTCCCCATGTCCGTGTGGGTTTCCTCCCACAGTCCAAAAACATGGATCAAGGTGAATTGAGTTCTCCAAAATTGCCCCATATGGAGTGTGTGTGTGAGTGAGTGTGTGTCCATTTATAGATTTCCCCCCTGTCCTGGGTGTATCTGCCCAGCGCCCGAAACGCCCCCCCCCACCCTAGTAGTGCAATAAGTGGAAGATAATGGATGGATTTAAGGTTAGGGTGCCACATGGCCTAGTGGTTGGCATGTTCTCCTCTCAGCGCTGGGGATTTCTGGTTCGAATCCCAATCTGGGTGGAGTTTGCATGTTCTCCCAGTGTCCGCGTGGGTTTCCTCCGGGTTCTCCATTTTTCCTCCCACAGTCCAAAAACATGGATCAAGGTGAATTGAGTTCTCCAAAATTGCCCCATATAGAGTGTGTCTGTGTGAGTGAGTGTGTGCTAAGTGATAGATTGCCCCCCTGTCCTGGGTGTATCTGCCCTGAGTCCGAAACTTTCTCTCCTGGATGCCCCCCCCCACCCCCACGACCGTAATAGAGGATAAAGCGGCAGATGATGGATGGAATTGCCTACATGCTTAGTTAATCTCCACATTAATGTAAAATAATAACACAGCCACATATCTCCTTGGTGGTCTAGTGGTTAGGTTTCGGTGCTCTCACCGCCGTGTCCTGGGTTCGATTCCCAGTCAGGGAACCGTGAAGCTTTTGTTAAGATCAACCTTGAAAATAGAACATGTCTTTAGATGTGGGAAGAAACCAGAGGCATGCACACAGTACAGGGAGGTCCCTCAGACGCCACACTGTGTTCACTCCACCAAGAATCCAACTCGTACCGTAGTTTCGAAAGTGGATTCTGCTAGAGTTTAAAACTCTAAAATAGCTCTAAGTAGTGAGTACTAATTTTATATTTTAAATATATATTTTTTAAATAAACGCTTGATATATTGCATGTAAGTGTTTTTCTTTGGGGCAGTATCAGCTGTGACTTTGAATACAATACAATGTTTCCTTTCTTTTGTAAATCTCTGAAACATGCATCAGCTGCAGACAACAATATTTATATTTAACTATAAGTGCTACGAAGTTACAGCGAGATTTAGATATTTTCTGAGCTCTAAAATGATACTTTACGATTCAAACAATTCCAACTTAGGATATCTGATCACAGTTGGGGAGGTTAGTGTCAGGATAATGGAGATCTGTCCTTTTTGTGAGAATAATGCAAACATTTTTAAGCGTCTTACAAATCTTCATCTACATCTTTAAATCCGGACTCAAAACTCACCTGTTTAAAATTGCTTTCTCATTATAATCAATGTTATCGTAAGTTTTATCATTTTACTTCTTATTTTTATGTTATGTACATGTCTTACTTGCTGTACGGTGTCCTTGGTTGTTAGAAAGGCACCTTGAAATAAAATGTATTATTATTATTATTCATTCATTCATTATCTCCCGCTTTATCCTCTACTAGGGTCGCGGTGGGGATCCCCATGCCCATCCAGGGGAGAACGTCCCGGGCGCTGGGCAGATACACCCAGGACAGGGAACCAAGCTATCGCTGGGCACACACACACACACACACACACACACACACACACACACACACACACTATATTTAAATTCAATATAATTTCATGCATACAGAAACTGTATCAGTTCATTATGAAACACTTATGAACTCAACTCTAGACCGGATTTAAAGGTTATTTTTAAAACAGAAAACTTATTTATTTCTCAGACATTATAGCTATAGTTCTGTTACAATCAAACCAATCGGGGGGGGGGGGGGGGGGGGGGGGGGGTCTTTGTAAAAACCTTTGTAATGCTGTTAGTTACATTTAAAATTATATGTTTGAGGGATTCATTATTTCAAAAGTAGAATTCTGATTTGTGCATTAAATGTCATTCTGAAAACAAAACAAGTGAAAATATAAATAAAAACAATAAAATCATTTTTAATGATGCACCAGCAAAAAATAGTTAAAATAAAGAAACTGTTCAAAACACAAAGTAAACTTCTGAAATCGAGAAAACACTAATAATATTATCCAGGGGAGAACGTTTCGGGCGCTGGGCAGATACACCCAGGACAGGGCACCAATCTATCGCTGGGCACACGCTCACACACGCTCACACACACACACACACACACACACACACACACACACACACACACACACACACACACACACACACACACACACCTACACACACACACACACTCTCTATATGGGGCAATTTGGAGAACACAATTGACTTGATCCATGTTTTTGGACTGTGGGAGGAAACCGGAGAAACAGGAGTTCTGATTTGTGCATTAAATGTCATTCTAAAAACAAAACAAGTGAAAATATAAATAAAAACATTCACATCATTTTTAATGATGCACCAACAAAAAAATAGTTAAAATAAAGAAACTGTTCAAAACACGAAGTAAACTTCTGAAATCTAGAAAACACTAATAATATTAAAACACTAAAGCCATAAAATAAATAACAGTAAAATTAATAATTGAGTTATAATGATAGTGTTTAGTTTATGGGTTATTACACTTTATTCCACGGGATTAGGAATAAGTAGTCAGTAAACTTCCAGTTCTTAAAGTCCTGCTCGTTGTGATTACATTGATTTTTATGTGTTTCATAATGTTATATAATCAACTGTCCCTCAAATCACACTGTGCGCATTTTATTAGCTTTAGTTTCTTTTTTTTTTTTTATGTTAATTTGATGATAAAAATGTAAACATGAGATGTTGGCAGTTTTCACCACAAGGCGGCAGTAGGTGCAGCTGTACATTTACAGCACTCAGTTGAACAAAGAGGAGAAAGTTTGAACTGGATAAACAAACGCATATTTAATAATGTACTATTAATATACTATATTATAAACATAATATGCACTAAATGCAGCTTTACGTCCTGTGGAAAAGGCTGTCTAAAAGAAACGGTCACGCTGGCCCTTTATTTGAGAGAAACAAGCTGCGCTCGTGTTTAAAGTTTAAAGTAAGTAACACTGAGAGATTTAAAGCTCGTTCACTTATCAGGATATAACCATGTTACTTAAATCGAAATCACGCTTGATCATGATTTTAGTGTTTTTAAAATGTTTCCATGCGGCACGGTGGCTTAGTGGTTAGCACGTTAGCCTCTCAGCGCTAGAGATTTACGGTTCGAATCCCCATCTGGGTGGAGTTTCCATGTTCTCCCCGTGTCTGCGTGAGTTTCCTCCGGGATCTGCGGTTTCCTCCCACAGTCCAAAAACATGGATCAAGTCAATTGAGTTCTCCAAATTGCCCCATGTAGAGTGTGTCTGTGTGAGTGTGTGCCCAGCGATAGGTGGCGCCCTGTCCTGGGTGTATCTGCCCAGCGCCCGAGACGTTCTCCCCTGGATGGGCATGCGGAGCCCCACCGCGACCCTAATAGAGGATAAAGTGGAGGATAATCAATGAATGAATGAATTAATAAAATGTTTCCACAGTAGTATATGGTGGCAGAATGCGCGCGCTGTACTTACGAGCACATGTCAACAAACATTTTATTATGAAAGCTTGTATAATACCTGATCTATAACACCTATAACTATTATAAAAGGGGCGGCACGGTGGCTTAGTGGTTAGCACGTTCGCCTCTCAGCACTAGGGATTCCTGGTTCGAATCCCCATCTGGGTGGAGTTTCCATGTTCTCCCCGTGTCTGCGTGGGTTTCCTCCGGGATCTCCGGTTCCCTCCCACAGTGCAAAAACATGGAACAAGTCAATTGAGTTCTCCAAATTGAATTATTAAACGTCGGTAAAGTTAGTTTGATATTCGACAGACATTCGCGTTTCACCGCTGCTCTCTCTTCCTTAAGAATTTACAATTTCTTTCCTAATAAATTCATTTCTAATAAATCATGACTAAATAGAGAACAAACTACAATCATTATATTTCATCAAAAATCACTCTCTATTTATTTATTTAAGTAAGGCGACCAAATGCTTCCGAAACCGCAGCGGGAGACGGCTATGACAGCAAGACACCGTCTAAAAAGTGTCCCCATAGTACATAAACGTAAAACATTTAGCGCACTATGGATCATAATTGCTAAAAATAATTTAATGAATAGAGTGTGTCTGTGTGAGTGAGTGTGTGCCCAGAATAGAGTGTTATGAACAGATATATTACCACACATGACAAGTTTATAGGTATTGATGGTTAATAACAATTAATAAAAAAAAATCTAAACATGCATATATTGGTTTCATAAGCAGTAAATTGCAACTGTATTAAATCAATATGCCAAAGAAATATGAAATCAGTTATAGTTTACACTATATAATCCTTAATTTTAGAAAGTCTCACTCGAATACTTGTTTTTAATGTTATAATCTGTTACTGTATACAGCAGAATCTCATTCATTCATTCATTCATTATCTCCCGCTTTATCCTCTATTAGGGTCGCGGTGGGGTTCCCCATGCCCATCCAGGGGAGAACATTTCGGGCGCTGGCCAGACACACCCAGGACAGGGCGCCAATCCATCGCTGGGCACACACTCACTCAAACAGACACACTCTATATGGGGCAATTTGGAGAACTCAATTGGCTTGATCCATGTTTTTGGACTGTGGGAGGAAACCGGAGAACCCGGAGGAAACCCACGCGGACACTGGGAGAACATGGAAACTCCACCCAGATGGGGATTCACAGCAGAATCTCACTAGGATTATTGTTTTTAGTGTTATAATCTGTTATTGTATAACAGCAGAATAATGGGAAACACTTGTAGAGACACAGCTGGAGAACATACTACAACCTTCAGTTTGGGAAAATATTCTTTGTTTGATTTTTGGTTCATTTTTTAAAGTTACAAATTCCCCCTTGTGAACCAGCAATATAGTATAATAATATTAAAAGCATGTGTAGTTCACAGAGACACAGCTAGGGAACAATACTACAAGCTTCAGTTTGGGAAAATATTCTTTGGTTGATTTTTGGTTCATTGTTTTAAGTTACAAATTCCTACTGCGAAACAGCGAAATAGTATAATAATATAAAAGCACTTGTAGTTCATAGAGACGCAGCTAAGGAATATACTATAATCTTCATTTTGGGAATATAGCCATCTGCTGATTTTTGGTTAATTTGGTTAAAAACATGATTTCGGAAGCACAATTTACAAACCTTTTGTGTTTTTTGGCTATGAGTATTTGCACTTATAATATAATTTAATGTTGACCCAACTATGACACCTTTTGCAGTTTTACTACAATATTTGATGTACAATCAGTAGTGCTTAGTCCTACATTACACGAATATATTTGTGTATGAATACTTAAACACAAATAAGACAGACATAAATTGTCAGATTTGAAAAACTATTTAATAAATGCAACATCCTGGTAAAGATCAAATTAAAAAACAAAGAAGTAAATATAAAAATAATAACAAAGATTTATTTAATTTACACTAATTACTAGGGGTGTATTCAACTAAGGAATTTCATAGTCGAATCTGATTCGTCAGATTTTCCCTATAGTCGACTGATAGTCGAATCAGTTAAAATTTCACCACAAGATGGCGCTATAAGCGTGGTTTTTAAAAAATATTTTTTTATATATTTTACTTGTTTTTCTAGAGCACCGTAAATGGGATCCCCGTTCTGGACTTTTTTCCACTTCAAAGGAAAAACCTAAAAAAAAACTAAAAATTGATGATTTTGAAAATTGATGATGATTGAAATGATTTTATTTGACAAAAGGCTATATATATAACGAAAACAAAGACATTTCATGTAAAGACTAATGCTTAGCAGCAGCCATGGGCACCTCCATGTGGTCATAATGGTACATTCGACTATGAGGTTCATAGTCGACTACGGTTCTCCGAATCGAATCGTCGAATCAGCGAATATTGCAGCTCACCCCTATTAATTACAAAACATACTGTATATTTATCTCAAATATAATTCGTACATTAATTTTCTTCCTCTTTATCCTCTACTAGGGTCATGGGGTGGTGGTGGGGGGGTTTCCCATGCCCATTCCGGGGGGAACGTTTTGGGCGCTGGGCAGATGCACCCTGGACAGGACGCCAATCTATCACTGGCACACACAGAAACACACTCTATATGGGGCAATTTGGAGAATTCAATTGACCTTGATCATTGTTTTTGGACTGTGGGAGGAAACCGGAGAACCCGGAGGAAACCCACGCCGACACATGGAGAACATGTAAATTCCACCCAGATTGGGAATGAAACCGAGAATCCCTAGCATAGATCACTAAGCCATCGTGCCGCCCTCGAATATAAAAAATTATAATAAAAAAGTTATAATTTTATTCTGTTCATAGAATATGCTGACATGTTTAGACACTAATTGAATCATATATACACTCACAGGTCATTTTATTAGTACAGCTTATTGTTTCTCCACCTACCAAATAGATTGACTATGTAGCTCTAAAGTTTCATTCTGTAGTCAATATGTTTCTCTACATACAGTGGAGGAAATAAGTATTTGATCCCCCACTGACTTTAAAAGTTTTAATACAAAAAAACAAATGAAACGTCTCATAATTTTATGCCAGTTTTATTTTAACAGTGCCACATAGAATATCAAAAGAAAAATGGAGAAAATTACATGAAATGAGAAATATAAAATAATTTGCACTTCATTGAGGGAAATAATTATTTGATCCCCTAGTAAAACCATGACTAATGTTGGCTCCCACAGACCACTGACACACCCTAATCACAGTGAAGTCATTACCTGAATGAGAGACACCTGTCCCAAATTATCACCTGTATAAAAGTCCACCTGGCAACAGTCTCAGTGACACTCCAACATCTTCACGAAGGGCAAGAGTAAAGAGCCGTCTAAAGATGTCAGGGACAAAATTGTTGACCTACACAAGGCTGGAATCGGCTACAAAGTCATAAGTAAAAAGCTGGATGAGAAGGTGACAACTGTTGGTGCAATTATTTGGAAGTGAAAGAAGAGACCAAAATTGAGCTCTTTGGCCTTAACTCAACTCGACGTGTTTGGAGGAAGAAAAATACAGGATATGACCCTAAGAATACCATTCCCACCGTCAAGCATGGTGGTGGAAGTATTATCTTTTGGGGGTGTTTTTCTTCTAAGGGCACAGGCCAACTTCACCGCATTGACGGGAAGATGAACGGGACCATGTATCGCAAAATCCTGGGTGACAACCTCCTTGCCTCTTCCAGGGCATTGAAAATGGGTCGTGGAGGGGTCTTTTAGCACGACAACGACCCAAAACATACAGCCAAGGAAACAAAGGAGTGGCTCCATAAGATGCATATCAAGGTCATGGAATGGCCTAGCCAGTCTCCTGACCTCAATCCCATCGAAAATCTATGGAGAGAGCTGAAGTTTCACGTTTCCAAATGCATGCTTATAAACCTTAAGGATTTGGAGGTGATTTGCAGAGAGGAGTGGGCCAAAATTACTCCTGAAGTGTGTGCAAACCTTATAAAAAACTATAAGAAACGTCTGACTGCTGTGCTTGCCAACAAGGGTTTTGCCACCAGGTATTAAATGATGTTTTACTAGGGGATCAAATACTTATTTCCCTCAATGAAATGCAAATTATTTTTATTTCTCATTTCATGTAATTTTCTCCATTTTTCTTTTAATATTCTGTGTGTTACTGTTAAAATAAAGCTGGCATAAAATTATGAGACGTTTCATTTGTTTTCAGTCAGTGGGGGATCAAATACTTATTTCCTCCACTGTAATCTGTTAATCTGCTTTATCATGTTCTCTGTTGAAGGACTCTGATAGAAAAGATATTAGGATAGAGAATGATTTTACTGCTGTGAAAGTGACATGGTGGTGGTGGGTTAGTGTGTTTTGTGTTGGTACGAGTGGATCAGCAGTGCTGCTGGACAGAGAACAGTACACCAATCAGAACATACAGGTGTCTCAACCACTCATACTATCATCCACCACCCTAATAATCCCAGCTATGTAGGGGTCCTGATCATCAGAGAACAGAGTTAAGGGGACGAACAGATTAAGCAGAGAAACGGAATGTAACTTTACAGCTACAAAGTCAATCTATTTGGTAGGAGGAGAAACAATAAGCTGTACCAATAAAATGACCTGTGAGTGTATATATGATTCAATTAGTTCAATCTGGGTTCAAATCCCAGGTCCACTGAAGTTATCAATGTGGGTCCTTGAGCAAGGCCCTTAACCCTAATTGCTCCAGGGATGTTGTGATTAACCCTGTGCTCACCTTGTAAGTCGCTTTTGGATAAAAGCGTCTGATAAATGACCAAATGTAATGTTAATGTCTAAACATGTCAGCGTATTCTATGAATAAAAAAAACTTTTTTATATTCGAGGGCGGCACGGTGGCTTAGTGATCTATGCTAGGGATTCTCGGTTTCAATCCCAATTTGGGTGGAATTTACATGTTCTCCTTGTGTCCGTGTGGGTTTCCTCTGGGTTCTCTGGTTTCCTCCCACAGTCCAAAAACAATGATCAAGGTCAATTGAATTATCCAAATAGATATAGAGATATAGAGTGTGTGTGTGTGTGTGTGTGTGTGTGCCAGTGATGGATTGGTGTCCTGTCCTGGGTGTGTGCCTAGCGCCCCAAACGTTCCCCCTGGATGGGCATGGGAACCCCCCCCACCACCACCCCATGACCCTGGTAGAGGATAAAGCAGAAGAAAATGAATGTATGAATTATATTTCAGATAAATATATGTTTTGTAATAAGTGTAAATTAAATCAATCTTTGTTATTATTTTTATATTTACTTCTTTGTTCTTTTAATTTGATCTTTACCAGGATGTTGCATTCATTAAATAGTTGTTCAAATCTGACACAATTTCTGTCATACTCAAGTTCAAGTAAGTTCAAGTAATTTATTTATATAGCGCTTTTTACAACTGTACATTGTCACAAAGCAGCTTCACAGAATGAAAAGCCTTTAAACCCCCAAAGAGCAAGCCGAAGCGACAGTGGCAAGAAAAAACTCCCTTTTATGTTGTTATTTAAGGAAGAAACCTTGGGAGGACCAAGACTCAGTGGGGGACTCATCCTCCTTGAGTGGCCAGGCAGCAACAACAATGTAGGACAGCCATGTACAGATATTAAACAAATGGAAAAACTAACAACTGGAAAACTATATGTGAGTCCATTAGGGGGCGTCCTGCAGGACCGCCTTGTAAGGTTCCATACAGTATTCATCAGCAGAGCCATGGATGAAGGTCTCCAGGAAGCCAGTCACACCTCAAAAGAAACAGACAAGGAAGGCAGTTAAAGCTAATAATAAAGCACGGCATTTAATTAATAAGTAATTAATTGACACAGTGCAGCATGCGACTCCGGCATCACTGACTAGAGCAGCATAACTAAAAGAGGCAGATACTGCAGACTCTACATAGTTGGGATGGCGCCCCGGAACAGCATCATTTCAGCGCCACACCCCCCCCATTAATGATGAGGTGGGTGAAGAGGTAAAACGACAGCATACACTGATCAGAGATTACCCCCCAACACAGCCAAGTCTGAGATCTACATCTTTATCTACAGGGGATTAATTAAACGCAAGATTAAATAAATGTGTTTTTAATTTATTTTTAAAGATTAATAGTGATTCAGAATCACGAACAGTAACTGGAAGGCTATTCCAAAGTTGAGGAGCCTTGTGGGAGAACGCTCTTCCACCAGCAGTGATTTTATTTATTCTAGGAGCTAAAAGTAGACCAGCACCTTGAGATCGAAGCTCATGTGTTGGCTTGTATGATTGAATCAGCTCACTCAGATACTGTGGAGCCTGATTATGTAGAATTTTATGTTATTAATAAAATTTTGTACTCAATACGAAACTTAACTGGTAGCCAGTGCAGGTTTGATAACACAGGAGTTATATGATCAAACTTTCGTGTTTTAGTTAAAACTCTAGCTGCAGCATTC
Source organism: Corydoras sp. C115 (assembly GCA_019802505.1). Lineage (NCBI taxonomy): Eukaryota > Metazoa > Chordata > Actinopteri > Siluriformes > Callichthyidae > Corydoras > Corydoras sp. C115. The sequence goes on along the minus strand of JAFMOC010000890.1, from coordinate 25,821 downwards.
TGCACAAGTTGTAATTTCTGTAATGATTTATTAGAACATCCTGTCAGAAGTGAATTACAATAATCTAACCTTGAGGTAATAAAAGCATGAATTAGTTTTTCTGCATCTTGGAGGGAGAGGATATTTCGTAGCTTCGAAATGTTGCGAAGGTGAAAAAATGCAATTCTAGTAATATTGCTAATGTGCTTTGTAAAGGAGAGATCTGAATCAATAATGAAACCGAGATTATTTACAGATGAACTGGGTCTAATTAAAGAGTTATCAAGGTTTAACATAGTGTTAGAAGCTTTGTTAATTTTGTCCTTGGGTCCAACTATCAGAAACTCTGTTTTATCAGAATTTAGCAGTAGGAAGTTTTTTGACATCCATATTTTAATATCTTGGATGCAGTCCTCGAGCTTAGTGACTGAACAACCATCATTAGGGTTAGCTGAAACATATAACTGTGCATCATCTGCATATGAGTGGAAACTGATTCCATGTTTACGAATAATTGATCCCAAAGGAAGCATATATAATGCAAATAGGAGTGGGCCCAGAACTGACCCTTGTGGGACGCCATATTTAACTTTAGCAAGATCAACTCATAGCCAAAAAACACAAAAGGTTTGTAAATTGTGCTTCTGAAATCATGTTTTATTACAGCTTTAATAAGAAAAAGGCCATAATAGAACCAGTTTAATCAAAAAAATAATAATAATTATGTAACCACTCTGTGAACTTGTAAGTGCTTTTTTATTGTCATTTTGCTGTTTCACAGGAGTAATCTGTAACTTTAAAAAATGAACCAAAAATCAAGAATATTTTCCTAAAATGAAGGTTGCAATATATTTTTCATGTGCCTTTCTGTAAACTACAAGTGAGTTTATATTTAATTGCAATATTAATACTTTACAGTTGAAGTTCATTTTGTATAACATGGAATTTTAAAATCATCATTCAACACTAGGGGTGTATTCAACTAAGGATTTTCATAGTCGAATCTGATTCGTCAGATTTTCCCTATAGTCGACTGATAGTCGAATCAGTTAAAATTTCACCACAAGATGGCGCTATAAGCGTGGTTTTAAAAAAAATATTTTTTTTTTATATTTTACTTGTTTTTCTAGAGCACCATAAATGTGATCCCCGTTTGGGGGGAGCTTTATTAATGTGTAGCCTATTGTTAAAGTGCACACATCATTTAAAAAAAAATATTAACAGAAATTAGGATGATTTTATTTGACAAAAGGCTATATATATAATACAAAGACATTTCATGTAAAAACTAATGCTTAGCAGCAGCCATGGGCACCGCCATGTGGTCAAAATGGTACATTCAACTATGAGGTTCATAGTCGACTACGGTTCTCCGAATCGAATCGTCGAATCAGCGAATATTGCAACTCACCCCTATTCAACACTAAAGATTTTTTCATGTCTAGTTATAATTTTCACTTTATATTATTCTTTTGGGGGGGATTTAAGTGTTTTTAAATATCACCAACATGATCCTTATATCAGTAATGTTTTTCGGTTTACCACCTTTTCTTGTATTAAGGTGAATTGATATGTAATTGTGGTTTTAAGTTGAGATGTAAACTCGTGAGGTTAAACAAGCAAAGGATCATTCTGAAGATTAAGAGTTTACAATGTGGAACTTGCTCATTGTACATTTGTTGATGTGATTGTTATGTTACCGTTCTTATGGTTGGGTGTAAGGTTAGGTACAAGGTTAAGGTACAAACTCAAGAATAAACCTAATCAGTGTTGGCAGGAATATTTGTGCTGTCGACTTTAAATCGGAGGGAGCTACAAAGTGAGTTTAATAAAACAAAGTTAAAGAAGTGATTTATATTAAAACGTTTGAAGGCTGTGAGCTGAATCATTGACTTTTGTGTGAATCGACTCAGTGAGTCATAAAAGATAGAAGGTTTTTACAGTTTGTTCTACACAGTTCACATCATTGGCTCTTTTTGGGGATCATGATTAGAACATTGAGGGTGGCTTCGTGGTCGGCATGTTCTCCTCTCAGCACTAGGGATTCCTGGTTTGAATCCCCATCTGGGTGGAGTTTCCATGTCCTCCCCGTGTCTGCGTGGGTTTCCTCCAGGTTCTGCGGTTTCCTCCCACAGTCCAAAAAACATGGATTCAAGGTCAATTGAGTTCTCCAAAATGTTTGTGTGAGTATATGTCCAATGATTGTCCCCCTGTCCTGGGTGTATCTGCCCAGGATGGGCAAGGGGAACCCCCCCGCGACCCTAATAGAGGCTAAAGCGGAAGATGATGGATGGATGGATTAGAACATTGTAAAGCTGCTTTGAGACAATGCACCATTCATAAATTGCTCTGTGAAAAATGCTGAACCAAAACTCTTTGGTATGTTCGCCTGAATGCGTGACTGCAGTAAACACAAGTGCAGGAACATGAGGCGTTTATAAAATCATTCTTCAATAATAACAGAGCAGAGGTTTCCAAAGAGCTTGATCAAAACAGAGAGGAACAGACAAGTTACAAAAAGAGTAAGAACATGATTTAATTCTTAAACCGAAACGGCATCGAAATCAGATCGAAGCAGTTTTACAGAACCCCAGGGCTTTGATTCTTACTGTGGCTGTGAGAGACCTAAAGTAGCTTTAAGTTACATTTACATTTAGTCGTTTAGCAGACACTTTTATCCAAAGCGACTTATAAATGAGAACGTCACAAGACAGAAGTTATGCAGAAAACCAGCTACACTGTAAAATCATCAAACCTGATTTATTATTATTATTTTTTTTACAACAGGTATTTGTTAAAAAGATGCGTCTTCAGTAGGGCTGCAACAACGAATCGATAAAATCGATTATCCAAAGTATCGATAATGAATTTCCATTATCGATTCGTTGGGTCACGTGATTTCCACGTTACTCGCGATGTCGCAACCGCTTACGTCACCTGCAGCGCTTCAATAACGCTGGAAAAAAATAGCGGGTTAAACAGAACGAGGTGGAGTCTGCAAAACAAGTTGATAAATTGCACAAATGAAACACAGCCAACGCTGAAACTAAAGAATGTGGAACATGCAGCTCTGCGAACATGCGCAGCAGCACGGTGATGACACGCCTCCTGAAACTAAACACTGATGAGGATGAAGCTGAACAGCAGATAAATCACTACAACATCCCGAGATTCTTTAGTTTAAAGTGAATCAACGTAACGCAACGTAACACTATCAGACCGGTAGAGTAGCTTCATGCTGTATTTGGTTGTTAACTGGATAATAACAGCGATCGAGAACGTGTCTTAACGTCTGTTATACGAATACGTCCGTATTTCCCTGGACATGTCCGTATGTCACGTCCTGAACCTGGTTTATTTTTTAAAGTGAGAAAATGTCCTGGTTGGCGGAGGTATTTTTTTGTTAACTGGCTAATTTGTTAATTTTTTTTTTCATAGCTGATTGTTAATTAGTTCATTTGTTAATTTATTTTTTTTCTAATAGGCTACAGCAGAACAGACAATATTCCGTTCATTACTGAGGGCAACTGAGCATCATGTGTTATTTGGAGTTTATTTTTGTTGTTAAGTGAGGGATGTTTAGATAATGCATTATTTCTTTCATTGTGCTTTTCATTCATTACAGGAAATGTTAACTTAAACATTTTGAATAAAATGACTATATATACTACTATACTATAGAATAATTTTACTGAAAAACATCCATCTTTGGATAAAAGCGTCTGCTAAATGATTAAATGTAAATGTAAAGACATGGAAAAATATTTTTTAATTTATCCGATTCATCGATTAATCGAAAAAATAATCGACCGATTAATCGATTATCAAAATAATCGTTAGTTGCAGCCCTAGTCTTCAGTAGTTTCTTAAAACTGCTTAGTGATTCTACCTTACGGACAGAGTTGGGAAGATCTTACTACCATGTTGCAGTGGTGAACACCACGGAGTGAGAATCAGCTCCTCGGTGAGGTGAAATCGCCAGGCGGCAATCATCACTGGAGCGAAGTGAATGATTCGGAGTGTATTTTGAAAAGATAGAGTGAAGTTAAGAGGGGACAGATCCAGAAATGGTTCTGTAGGCCATAAGTTTTCTTATTACACAACTTTTAAAGTTTATAAAATATAAAGGCCATCCATCCATCCATCCCTTATCTGACACTTATCTAGGTCGCGGGGGCAGCCAAGAAGCCCAGATATCCTCAGCTACCTCTTCCAGCTCTTCAGGAGGCACACAGAGGCGTTTCCAAGTTGACTGAGACATAATCCCTCCATCTTGGCCTGAGTTTTCATTTCATTAATGGCAGACAAGTTACAGAGTAAGTACAAGATTTAAGTTTTAAACATCAACAGGATCGTAATAGATTAGAAAAACAGTCAGTCAGATAAAAATAGATGATCACTACTCTAAAAGATCCATTAATGACTTGTAGTATGTACTAATCACCATAGTTTAATTATTGATTTAATATCTTTTGTCATTAAGAGACTGTTTTGCTTCCTTTAAACTCAACACAATCCGATCCCTTAGAATAATCGGAGATATTTAAAAGTGTTTTTAAGTCAATGATAAAGTGATTAAAGAAATGAATGAGGATTGAACCCATGATGTTTGGTTGATGAGACCAACACCTTACCAGTTGGCCACCATGCCCTCCCTGTGAGACTCTTAATAATGAGAATCCTGATGGGAACCATGGAGTGTAACAGTTCACCACATTGAATCAGCTGAAAGAATCTTCTGCAGCACATTGAAAACCTAATGTTTAGCAGGTTGTGTGTTATTATACTTTAGTGCACAGAGACTTTAGGATTAGATTCAGATGAAAGCTCTAAAAAGAATAATTTGACTGACAAGAGTGACGTAGCAGACAGTACAAAAGTGTGAAGACCCATTATTCACTTTCTGCTGATTCTACTGATACAAAACATCTAAATATGTCTTTATGATTAAGCGTTTTTATTGGTGGTGTTCCAAATACAGCAATGTACATTACGTATCTGCCCTAGGTGTCCGTGTCGGGTATACACTTTGAAGTGCACTTTGTTACCGAGCAATAGCATATGACATTCTTCCCGGGAATGAAACAGAACACGACGGTACAAATGTAACAATGTATATTAGACCCCATGCCCATCCAGGGGAGAACGTTTCGGGCGCTGGGCTGATACACCCAGGACAGGGCACCAATCCATCACTGGACACACACTCACTCACACAGACACACTCTATATGGGGCAATTTGGAGAACTCAATTGACCTTGATCCATGTTTTTGGACAGTGGGAGGAAACCGGAGAACCCGGAGGAAACCCATGCGGGCAACATGGAAACTATGCTTAGATTGGGATTCAAACCAGGAAACATGCTAAGCACTAAGCCACCGTGCCGCCCTTCATAATATTCCATCCATCCATTATCTTCCGCTTTATCCTACATTAGGGTCGCGGGGGGTTCCCCATGCCCATCCAGGATAGAACGTTTCGGGCGCTTGGCAGATACACTTAGGACAGGGGGGCAATCCATCACTGGGCACACACTTACAACACACACTTTATATGGGGCAATTTGGAGAACTCAATTGACTTGATCCATGTTTGTGGACTTTGGGAGGAAACCGGAGAACCCGGAGGAAACCCACGCGGACACGGGGAGGACAAGGAAACTCCACCCAGATGGGGATTCGAACCGGGAATCCCTAGTGCTGAGAGGCGAACGTGCCAATCACTAAGCCACCGTGCCGCTGGTAGTCGTAGTAATAGTAATACATAATACAATCAGAAGGCAAATGATCAAGTTTGGCAACTTTTGGCACATTTTGGAGGTTTATCTTCTGATAAATAAGACTGTGTAGAAATATTATTTTTAGATATATTTACTGTCACAATTAAAACCCTAAAGGAGCTCGAAACCTGTCTATTTCTGTGGTTAAGTGATATTTGTTGAGGTAAAGTATAAGTTCCAAGTTAAACTAATTCTATTTTTCTGAGACGGACTGAAATGACAAGATCAGAGTGCTGATTGATCATTTGTGTGCTTTTTTGGGGCAGTATCAGCTGTGACTGCGCTGAACTTGTGGAAATTATCTGCAGATCGTCAGCTCATCTTTGCACTTATACTTGGTCGTTTAGCGAACACTTTCATCTAAAGTGACTTACAAGTGTACTGACCTGATGGTTGGTTCCTTTAAGACCCCTGTTGCAATGAGGGTGAGGGAACTTGCACAACGTCCCTATAGGGATTTAAATTCCCTGACCTTCAGATTGAAGCCAACACCTTAAGCATTGAACTACCACTTTTTTTTCTCCCCGTGCTGGTTTTTAAAAAAAATCAAATCATGATTTCAATCCTCTGTGAACTGCACATTATTTTTAAATCTGTATTTATTGTATGTGTTATGGCCAAATTAACTTATCAAATTATCTTAATATTAACACTTACTGTAGTGTCAGTTTGAAAGCAAAAGGACAAATATAAAAATGATATTTCAAATAATTGTGATTAAAGGTTAATACGCATAAGCATAAAACATGCACATATATTTTTTTTGTTTTATTCCATGATTTGTTATTGATGTTGTTGTAAAATAATTCAAATCAAAGAAAAAAAGTTACTTTAAAGGTATTTTATTATCTCTATTTAACATTTTATTCTTGCCCACCTCTTTTAAAAGAGTAAATTCTGGATATTAGTAAAGATGAACTTTGACAGAAACTCTCATAGATTTATACATTATCATAAAAAATGTTTGTGATGGGTCATTATACATGACAATAATAATAAAAAAAATACAAAGCAGCTACTCATTTGATTAAAAAAAAAAAAAAAAAACTCAGCTCTTCGTTTGATGAAATGATTTTCGTCCCAGTTATATAAACCAAGGACTTGGTTAGTTATTTTCCTATATTTTTTACATGTTTAATTACTGAATTAGTTGTCTGACTTTTACAAATTGTTTTTTAAACAGCGGCGGAACCCTTCATGACCTCGCTGCATCGTCACATAGGTATGACCAAGAAGAAGCTGAACTGCTTATGTTGTGAGGAAACTTTTACCAAAATGACTGAACTCAAAAAACACCAGTGTATGTCCATCAAGGCAAAAAACTTTTTGTGTGTGCAGTGTGGAAAAATCTTTACAACTCAATCTAGTCTTAAAACACATCAGCGCATTCACACAGGAGAGAAACCATATTCCTGCTCACAGTGTGGGAAGTGTTTTACTCAGCAGAATAATCTAAAATCACATCAGCGCATTCACACAGGAGAAAAACCATATTCCTGCTCACAGTGTGGGAGGAGTTTTACTGCGCAGAGTCATCTAAATAGTCATCAGCGCATTCACACAGGAGAGAAACCATATTCCTGCTCACAGTGTGGGAAGAGTTTTACTGTGCAGAGTCAAAAAAGTCTAAAAGTCACAAAGTCATCAGCGCATTCACACAGGAGAGAAACCATATTCCAAAATGACTGAACTCAAAAAACACAGTGTATGTCCATCAAGGCAAAAAACTTTTTCTTTTACTGAGCAGAATAATCTAAAAACATCATCAGCGCATTCACACAGGAGAGAAAAAATATTCCTGTTTTACTCACAGTGTGGGAAGAGTTTTTCTCACAGTGCAGAGTACTCTAAAAAGTCATCAGCGCATTCACACAGGAGAGAAACCATATTCTTGCTCACAGTGTGGGAAGAGTTTTACTGTGCAGAGTACTCTAAGGCGCATTCACACTGGAGAGAAACCATATTCTTGTTTACAGTGTGGGAACAGTTTTACTCAACAGAGTAATCTAAAATATCATCAGCGCATTCACACTGGAGAAAAACAATATTCCTGTTCACAGTGTGGGAAGAGTTTTACTCAAGAAGTTAGTCTAAAAAGTCATCAGCGCATTCACACAGGAGTGAAACCATATTTCTGCTCACAGTGTGGGAAGAGTTTTACTGCACAGACTACACTAAAACGTCATCAGCGCATTCACACTGGAAAAAAGCCATATTCCTGTTCACAATGTGGGAAGAGTTTTACTGTAAAGGGTAATCTAAAACGTCATCAGCACATTCACACAGGAGAGAAACCATATTTCTGTTCACAGTGTGGGAAGAGTTTTACTCAGAAATGTCATCTAAAACTTCACCAGCGCATTCACTCAGGAGAGAAACCATATTCCTGTATTGATCATTGTTTGAAAGAAGCTTTAGTAAAGGAGACAGTTCAATAATGTACCAGTTCATTCAGTCAGAACTGAATCACTAACCCCATACTCAGGATAACACGCAGTTGTGCTGTTGTGTTACATATTGCCAACTTATAGTCTTATTGATTTAATGACACAAAGTAAAGTTCTGAACTTTTTACATTTATTCATATAAGTTGCTACAATCAATTAAATGACAGGGGTGTTTTTACTCTGAAAAACACTAGTATGCAATGTATAGTTAAAATACATTTCTTGAACTGTTAATAGTAAAATGTTGGTGTTAAAGGCCAAGTCATTTATTGATTTATTGTGATCACATATTGGTTCTGTGGAAATGTAAGCATTTTGTGGAAACACACACATACATGCATACACACACACACATATATATATATATATATATATATATATATATATATATATATATATATATATATATATATGAAATAAAGAAAAAAAAGACATGAGAGGGCAGTCATTTTGTGAATAAACCGCAGGGACATGAAGTGGTGTTACAAACACTATAATAAAATATAATGCATAAATGCATTAACTCATAGAAAAAATGTTAATAAACTGGTCTTCTGCAACAGTTTCCGGTTTTCAAGTGGTCAGAAGTGTGCATTATTATCAGTTATGTCATGGCCAGACAAATGACTTAGCCAATCAGACAAGGACTGGTACTACTCGTTTTATATATGTCTCAACAACACTTTTTTTTTCTGTGAATTATTCACAGAAATGCACCCCCTCTTGTGCCTTATTGTTTTAATGAAATACCCAAGTAGTGAATCATCAGTTATACTGTAGTATTGTTAGTTGATTTTATGTTGCTGTTATTAATTAGATGATGTATGATGTGCTGAATTTGTAAGAGAAGTGAATCCTGTAATAAATGTTATAAACGTCATATCTTGTTGCATATTATCATTGTTTTTATTTTCTCTCAGAGGAATCCAGAAGTGTAGTTCATTGGATGAGAGTTTGGAGGTACAGAGTGATTCTTAAATATTGTATTTAGATTAAAATATATTTAAATTATTTTCAGAAACTAGTCAACACCCTGCCCTTTGACATTTTTTTTTATCTCTACACTTCATCACATGATTTCACAATATATTTATTCTATTAGAGATTTTTAACATTTAATACTGTTTAATTAAATAAAAGGCTGATAATCCTATGTAACAGGTGCCTAGGACAAAGAGACAAAGTCAAATCTTAATTAATTTTATTTAAATAACACAATGAAATAGATCTGCTTTTAAGACGCACAACACAAACAAAAACATACACAATGAGACATTCAGCACAATTATATATGGAAGCAGAAATGAGGGTTCGAGCCTGAGTCTTAGTTAAAGACATGTAGAAATACCAGAAGTAGAGGTAGAAACATTCTGGATGTTTATTCATTTACTGTGAGATGGTAAGAAGATCTGTCAGGACAATGTCACTTCTATAACCCTTTAAAAAGCTCACTAGCTTTAAAATTGAAAAGCCAGTGATATTATAATCAGCAGGATTTGAATCTGCGGGAGGAAACCACAGCGGCTATCAAGTCCATCGCCTTAACCACTCGGCCTTGACTAATGCCAAGACATGCTTTCTTTTATTTTCACTTAGTTGTCTTCACTGTTTTAGTGAGTCATGTTTTTTTGGGGTTGGCGGCACATTGGCTTAGTGGTTAGCATGTTCGTCTCTCAGCACTAGGGATTCCTGGTTCGAATCCCAATCTGGGTGGAGTTTCCATGTTCTACCTTTGTCTGAGTGGATTTTTTCCGGCTTCTGCGGTTTCCTCCCACTGTCCAAAGACATGGATCAAGTCAATTGAATTCTCCAAATTGCCCCATATAGAGTGTGCCTGTGTGAGTGAGTGTGCTCTCAGTGATAGATTGGCGCCTTGTCCTGGGTGTATCTGCTCAGCGCCCAAGACATTCTCCCCTGGATGGGCATGGGGAACCACCTAGCGACCCTAATAGAGGATAAAGCAGAAGATAATGGATGGAGGGATGTTTTTTTGGGTACAACACAACTTCTTTAATCCTTCAAAAAGATCTCACACATTCAAATTAACAATTCGGTGAATTCGTAGTCAGCAGAATTTGAACCTGCGCAGGGAGACCGCAATGGATTTCGAGTCCATCGCCTTAAACACTCGGCCATGACTACCGCAGTATTGGGTTCTCCTTTATTTTCTTGTGACAGTCCTCACTGTTTAACTGACTCAGTTACTTTGGGGACTACGCCACTTCCATTAACCTTTAAAAGGGAAGGACTGTCACTTCCATAACCCTTCAAAAGGTGCACTTTCAATTTGAACATCTAGTGAATTCATTGTTGGGAAGATTCAAACCTATATAGGGAGGTGCCAATGATTACAATTTAATCGCCTTAACCACTCAAGACTACCACAAGGACAGTGGCTTCCTTCATTTTCACTTGACGGTCCTTGCTGTATAACTTAATAATGTTCTGTGGCGACAATAACTCTTCCATAACCCTTAGGAATATCAGCAAATTTTAAAAAACTGAAAATATAATGAGTCAATGGCTTTCTGGTGCATCGCATCAATCTGTAACTGACTCATTTTCTATGGATACAAGGTCACGTCCATGATCTTCAGTAAGATTACCCACTTCCAAATTGGAAACATAGTGAACATTTAGCCAGAAAAATTTAACCCTGCACAGGAAGACCCCAATAGATTTTAGGTTCAATGTCTTAATCACTCTCCCATGACTACAGCGCAGGTGGATCTTTTCTTCATTTTCACTTGACAGTCCACACTGTCACTGACTCGGGTACTCGGGTACTATGCCACTTTCGTGACCCTTTAAAATGTAAGGATTTTCACTTCTATAACCCTTCAAAAAGACCACCAACTTCTACAAAGAACATCAAACAAGTTCATAGTGAGTTGGGTTTGAACCTGCACATAGAGACCTCAATGGATCTCAAACGTATCACCTTAAACACTTGGACACGACTAAAGCGAGTGCTTTTACTTCCTTCAAATTGACAGTGCTCACTATGTAACGTCATCAAGTTCTGTGGGGACAACGCCAATTCCATAACCCTTTAAAAATATCAACTATTTAAAAATTAAAATCTAGTGAGTCCATAGTCTGCAGGATTATTTACTGAGACCTTTAGATTTTTATAATACATTATAAACGCATTTAAAAAACATGATCGGTAGAAATGTGAAACTTTATTTACATTAGTGTTTTCTACTCTAAAACCTGAACGTTTCACTTCACATCATCAGTAATAAACTGCTTGGCCTTTCTGACATCACATGGTCAGAAACCTGGTAACCTGTTCATTTAGTTAAGTTGTTAAGGTTAAACTGTGTTTGGTTATAAAATGCAGCACAAAAGAAGAATTTCTTTAGAGAGTAAAAAGTCTGTCATGTTTTCTTTTCATTAATCAAATCCAACAACCAACCATTCAAATTCTGCACTTTCTGAAAATATTTCACCTTAATTATATTAACTTATTTACATTAAAGATAATTAAAAGAAATGAAAGTCCTGTGATGATTTTATTTTGGGGATTATCTTTGTTTAGATTGTGAGAGGTACCAGGTTTAAATCTCTGATCAGCTCTACAAATATGTTTATTACAGCTGATTATCTCATAATCTCATTCCTGTGTGTTTGAGGTCTTTATCTTAATTAGGGGTGAGTTGCAATATTCGCTGATTCGACGATTCGATTCGGAGAACCGTAGTCGACTATGAACCTCATAGTCGAATGTACCATTTTGATCACATGGGGGTGCCCATGGCTGCTGCTAAGCATTAGTTTTTACATGAAATGTCTTTGTTTTCGTTATATATATAGCCTTTTGTCAAATAAAATCATCCTGTCACAAATGTCCGTCTTTCCCCAGAGATGAGCGGCTCCGCGGGGAAATCGCGAACGCCGCTCGCGCATGAGCGTCTCCCGGGATCCGGCTACGCGTCAGCCACAGCGTCAGCCGGTCTAAACAGAGGGAGACGCTCCCACGAGTGCGACCTGCGCGGAACGAATGCGCAATAACACACCGTGGCAGAAATGCTGATGGAGAAAAACTGGAACACCGGGATAAAATCCAAAACTAGAATTTATTTAAAAAGTGGTGCCGAAGCACCAACATAACGGGGATAAACGAACAAAGCAACATCGGGTAAGGTAACCACAAATTAAAGACGTGCACTAACCCAACCAATCACCCAAGTGAGATAATCAGAAAGAAAACGAGGGACAAGTGCCGCAGGTGATTGTTACACATCCTAATTTCTGTTAAAAAATTTTTTTAAATGCGCTTTAACCCATTTACGGTGCTCTAGAAAAACATGTAAAATATAAAAAAAAATCTTCAAAAAAAAAAACACGCTTATAGCGCCATCTTGTGGTGAAATTTTAACTGATTCGACTATCAGTCGACTATAGGGAAAATCTGACGAATCAGATTCGACTATGAAAAAACTTAGTTGAATACAGCCCTAATCTTAATTAGCTTAGTTTAAACAACACATTGAAATACATCTGCTTTAAAGACTCAGCAAAAACAAAACTACACAATGAGACCTTCAATACAAATACATCTGGAAGCAGGATTTTGAAAGAAAAAGAAAAATATCAGCAGAAATATTTGGTTTTATTTGGTTATTAAATGCTTCATAGGTTTAAGATTTCTTAAATTTATTTTTTGGCCTCCTGCATCTTCATCTTCTGTACTGATGCTTCATTTGTACTTTTCATGTAAACGCTCTCACTAATGACTCACCCTGAACTTCCATTCATTCATTCATTAATTATCTCCCGCTTTATCCTCTATTAGGGTCGCGGTGGGGTTCCCCATGCCCATCCAGGGGAGAACGTCTCGGGCGCTGGGCAGATAGACCCAGGACAGGGCGCCAATCCATCGCTGGGTACACACTCACTCACTGATACACACTCTATATGGGGCTATTTAGAGAACTCAATTAACTTGATCCATGTTTTTGGACTGTGGGAGGAAACCGGAGAACCCGGAGGAAACCCACGCGGACACGGGGAGAACATGGAAACTCCACCCAGATGGGGATTCGAACCGGGAATCCCTAGCGCTGAGAGGCGAACGTGCTAACCACTAAGCCACCGTGCCGCCACCCTGAACTTCCATCTGAATAAAATCCGAAAGTCTCTGTGCACTAAAGTATAATAAAACACAACCTGCTAAACATTAGGTTTCTCAAAATGCTACAGAAGTTTCCTTCAGCTGATTCAATGTAGTGAACTAAGGCGTTGGTCTCGTAAACCAAAGATCATGGGTTCAATCCCCATACATGCCTTTAAGCATTTTAACATTAACATAAAAACACATTTAAATATCTGAGATTATTCTAAGAGATCAGTTTGAGTTGAGTTCATAAGAAGCAAAATTATCTCTTAATAATATGTCATTGTATAAATAAGTGAACTACTGTATGGTGCTTAGTACATACACTGTACAAGTCATTAATGGATGTTTTAAAGTAGTGATCATAACATTTTATTTGACTAACTGTTTTTTCTTATCTATTCTGATCCTGTTACTGTTTAACACTTAAAACTGTTTAAAACTTAAAATGCCTCGGTGTGCCTCCTGAAGCGCTGGAAGAGGTAGCTGGAGATAGGGATGTCTGGGCTTCTTTGCTCCCTGGACCCGGATTAGCGGCAGATGAAGGATTGATGGATGGATGGTCTTTTTTCTATAAACTTTAAATGTTGTGTAATAAAGAAAACTTAAAGCTACATTAAGTCTCTCACAGCCACAGTGAGAATCAAAGTCCCGGGTTTCTGTAAAACTGCTTTGATCTGATTTTGATGCCGTTTTGGTTTAAGAATTAAATCATGTTCTTACTCTTTTTGTAACTTGTCTGTTCCTCTCTTTTTTTGATCAAGCTCTTTGGAAACATCTGTTCTATTATTATTGAAGAATTATTTTATAAAAGCCTCATGTTCCTGCACTTGTGTTTACTGCAGTCATTCATTCTGGAAAACATGCCAAAGAGCTTTAGTTCAAGTTTCTTTACAGAACACTTTTTATAACAGTTCATTGTCTCACAGCAGCTTTACAATGTTGTAATGATGATCCCCCAAAAGAGCTAATAATGTGAACATGGATATAAAATTATGACAGTAGAGTTCTCATTTGTAAGTCGCTTTGGATAAAAGCGTCTGCTAAATGACTAAATGTAATGTAAATGTAAGTAGAGACCTTCTATATTTTATGACTCACTGAGAGTTAGTGATTCAGCTTACAACATTTTATTGTAAATCATTGCTTCAACTTTTTAAATTCATTCATTTATTCATTATCTCCCGCTTTATCCTATATTAGGGTCGCGGTGGGGTTCCCCATGCCCATCCAGGGGAGAACGTCTCGGGCACTGGGCAGATAGACCCAGGACAGGGCGCCAATCCATCGCTGGGCACACACACACACACACACACACACACACACACACACACACTCTATATGGGGCAATTTTGAGAATTCAATTAACTTGATCCATGTTTTTGGACTGTGGGAGGAAACCGGAGAACCCGGAGGAAACCCACACAGACACGGGGAGAACATGGAAACTCCACCCAGATGGGGATTCGAACCGTGAATCCCTAGCGCTGAGAGGCGAACGTGCTAACCACTAAGCCACCGTGCCGCCACTTTTTAAATTAAAGTCAATATTATGTTAATAGTAATAATATTTTTTTTTTGTTTTATTTTCTAGTAAAAGGCAGCACGGTGGTTTAGTGGTTAGCACGTTCGCCTCTCAGCGCTAGGGATTCCCGGTTCGAATCCCAATCTGGGTGGAGTTTCCATGTTCTTCCCGTGTCCGCGTGGGTTTCCTCCGGGTTCTCCGGTTTCCTCCCACAGTCCAAAAACATGGATCAAGTCTCCAAATTGCCCCATATAGAGTGTGTCTCTGTGAGTGAGTGTGTGCCCAGCGATGGATTGGCTCCCTGTCTTGGATCTATCTGCCAAGCACCCGAAACGTTCTCCCCTGGTTGGTCATGGGGAACCCCATCGCGAACCTACTAGAGGATAAAGCGGAGATAATGGATGGATTTTCTAATAAGAATTCCTTTTAACTAATTAATTCTGTTCTAGTGTTTTCCTTAACAAAGCATTTTTGTCATCTATAGAACCAAATCTCTTAAACTATTCACAGTGTCTGTAATATCTCACCCCTTCACTCATTTTTGTTTCTTTTATTGTAGTACACATAAATGAATACATACCAAAACCAGTGTAAGAGCTTGTGCTTAAGCCACCGTGCTGCCCTGTTAAAATCAGTTTCTACTTAAGTATTCCTGACTGTGAACGATGCTGGAAGCAAAGTCGTAAGTAAAATTCATTGTTAAGTTAAATAATTGATAGAATAAGTTAAGTTTAAAGTTGAAAGAGAAAGTAATAAATAGTTTAAAAGATCATTTTTATTTTACATGTATTTACAAGGATATTCATGAGACTTCATGTGAAGCTGAACTTTATGTTTAAAAAAAATCAAACTTTGTATTGTTGCAGTTTTCACTCTGATATGTAATGCTGGATTCTTCAGTAAACAACAGTGAAATGTTAACTACAGTACAGACTCCTGGTTTTTTGTATCAGGGTTTAACTTGTTGGATAGCTTCAGACGCTACACTGCAGTGAAGACAACATAACATACAACATACTGTGTCAATTTACAGGTACAACGTACTGTAATAAAAGAAATCGCACCCTGAACATTGTGTTTTTGATTGTTACTGTACTGTATCTTTTGTGTGTAATGGATCCTCCATGGAGTTTACAGTACTCATTTCTGCATTGAGTTGTGATATTACTGCATTTTCTGCATTATTCATTATTCCTATGAAATGCACAAATCTATAGTAAATGCCCAATATATATTTGAGAATAAATAAGGGTTGCTCAAATGCATCCTGCAGTTGTGAAACTGATAAAAGGACAGTCTCACACTCTGAAAATTGTGTTTTCAATATTTTTGGTAATGTGGTTAATGATGCTCAGTAGTGTGTAGATTTTCGCAGGCCTTGAGCGGTATTGTGGTGTCAAAGTTCGCTTTTGAGCATATGAGCAACTGTTTTGGTGTGATGGGTTGGTTTTGAAAAGAGACTGTGAGGTTGTGTGTATGCAGCTTTAGAAAAGTGTGTGAGTTTGTGAAAAATGAGAAGCAGTATCATGAAATGTGTTTAAACAATAAAGAAAAAACGTAATCAATATAATTAGTAACTTAACACAAATAATAATCAAATAAATAGCACAATGTTCACCATGAGTTTTTCTGTTTCAAACTGCGAACATCATAACCACTCTGAACATACTCTCTTCCTCCATTCTGCCAAAAGCAAAAGAAGCATTCATCAAAGAAATAAAGCAGATGAACGAAGTCATCACTCCAGATCTGATTCATACTCAAAAGAGAGTATCTTGATTCTTCATCATGGTTAGGAGAACGCAGCACTTTCTAATCACATTTCCAAGTTTCAAACTATAAAAACGATCCCTGAAAATATAGTCTTAATTCTGAAGATGTAAAGTACAATTGAGTGCACTACAAGGTTACTGTTTATGTAGACGGTAAATTTAGTCTGTATATGTAGTAACTTGTATTGTGGAGCCCCCATCTGGCATAAATAAATTACTGCAACCAATGTGACACACTGACATGTTAACATTTAGTCTCCTCTGCATATCTGTAGTGTGAATGTGGAACCTTTATTTCTTTTATCTCTGTATTTAATTTTTTGTTATAACGAAACGTTAAATTGAATTATTCTGTTAAAAATCTTACATTTTACATGATAAAATATCAAAATGGGCTGCATGGTGGCTTAATGGTTAGCACGTTCGCCTCTCAGCGCTAGGGATTCCCGGTTCGAATCCCGATCTGGGTGGAGTTTCCATGTTCTCCCCGTGTCTGCGTGGGTTTCCTCCAGGTTCTCTGGTTTCCTCCCACAGTCCAAAAACATGGATCAAGTCAATTGAGTTCTCCAAATTGCCCCATATAGAGTGTGTATTTGTGCGTGTCTGTGTGAGTGAGTGTGTGCCCAGCGATAGATTGGCGCCCTGTCCTGGGTGTATCTGCCCAGTGCCCGAAACATTCTCCCCTGGATGGGCATTGGGAACCCCACCGCGACCCTAATATAGAAAAAAGCGGAAGATAATGAATGAATGAATGAATGATATTGTGGCCAAAAGAACTGTTAGTTTTTCAAGGAACCAGCCATGACTTTGCCTCCAGCTAAAAAAAAAGAATTGAGCCACACAATCGAGAATGCAGGTATCGATCCCGCTACCTCTTGCATGCTAAGCAAGCGCTCCACTATTTGAGCTAATTGCCCATAATTTGAAAGTTTTGCTCTTCTCTTAGGGCAATACATCTCAAACATGATCACTATAAACTTTCCAATGCAAATCCAGCCCAGAATGTAGACTGAAAATGATCAGACTGGAATGTTTCCACTAGTTGTCAGGCCGATTAGCTCAGTTGGTTAGAGCGTGGTGCTAATAACGCCAAGGTCATAGGTTCGATCCCTGTATCGGCCAACTATTCATTGTTTTTGTGGTATTAAAGGCAAACAACCTTTCTTAGGGAAATTAAGCAGACAACAACAGAACAAACACCATGACTTAAAACTATTTGAAATTGTAATCAATTTTTCAAGTTAAAAAATTTACAGACTTGATAATGTGGCCAGAAGAATTGTTTATTTTCCATGGCACCGGCCATGAATTTTCCTCTACCATTTGAGCTAATTTTCCCTTTGTCAATTTTCGCCCGTGTGTCCAGCAGTGACATTATTGACAATAACACACACGCTTCACATGAGCGCTTCACCTTCGTATAAACAAAACATTATTTTAAATCATAAAGCACAGATTAATAGAAACAGAATAGGCAGTTTTTTTTAATAAACTTCGTTCTGTAATTTGGCCACTAGATGGAATTATTTGATTGTTAGAAAAACAGTCTACTTCACTGACTGAAATTTACTTCACTGACAAATAGCTTAAACTATAGCAGTTGATTTAAAAGCTCTTCCCTAATGTAAAATTTAAAAGAATTAAGCTCAATCAAATTAAATTCATACATGGGATCAGTGTAGCATGTGGTCTTGCAGTTTGGATTTCTGGCCTGCACCTTGGAATTTAACTGGGTTCCTGCTATGTGAGAGCTTGATTTGTGAGGTCCCGAGATCAATTGGCAAAATAAGAGCTTTAAAATCTCTTTTAAAATTGCTGCTGATTCTTTTTTTTTTTTTTTTTTTTTTTTTTTTTGACAAAAATGTATAATTAAAATGAAAATAAATTAACATTATCTTGGGGTACATGCATAATCATACATACCACGCATTGGGTTAAACAATATATAAACTTCACAAGGCCTATACAAACCACACCATACCTTAGGTGGCACACTACGCTTAGTACCATGCATGTGCCCAATTTTTTTTTTTTATATATATATTTTTATTGAGAAGTCATGTTACAAATTTGAAAGTAGTACCAGATATTTAACAGACTTCAAAAAAGATTTTTTACCCCATTTTTCCTCAAGACAATACACTTAGTAAAAAAAAAATATATATATATATAAATAAAATAAAATAAAATAAAAAAATATATATATAAAAATACACCCATACATAAATGTAAGATACTAATAAAAAAGTAAGTCAATAAATAGATAAACAAATACTACTAATAATAATAAAATAACTAGATAAAATATAAAAAAATAATTAATTAAAATCACTTAATTAATTAAAATAAATAAAAATAAAAAATAAATGAAGGGGGGAGGGGGAGGTAAGACGAAAGAAGGGAGGGAACTAGTCAGCAGGCATAGATTGAAGGGCTTCAAAATAAGAAAGAAATGGTTTCCATTTACAGTAAAATTGATCAGAATCACCCTTTAGAGTAAACCTGATTTTTTCCATCCTCAAAAAATGTAAAATATTAGTGAGCCACTTCGATGTGGAAGGGGGACTGGGGGACTTCCACAGTTGAAGAATGCACCGTCTGGCTAAGACAGACGTAAAGGCCAAAATCTCACACTGCAATTTGGTAAAAGAGGGAAACTCTGAAGAGAGTCAGAAAATTGCAATATATGGGTCAATGTTAATGTTAACAGTTAAGATGGTTGACATGATATTAAAGTAGGTGGACCAGAATTTATGTAGTGAGGGACAGAAAAAATACATGTGACTCAAATTACATGGAGACCTACCGCATTTATCACATCGATCGTCCATAACATTCGGATAGAATTTGGTTAACTGTGATTTAGAACGATGGACTCTATGCAGAACTTTGAATTGTATTAATTGCAGTCTCGCACATGGTGTGCAAGAACGCACCATATTTATGGCTCTATCCCACCAGGAATCAGAGAGATCAGTTCCCAGCTCGCGTTCCCATGTGTTTTTGATATGGTCAACTGAATATAAATCAAAAGACATAAGGTGAGTATAGATTTTAGAAATTAGTGATTTCTGGAAGGAGTTAAAAGAAAAAAAGTCGGTCCATGGTGGACTAATGGGAAGACTGGTATAATTTAAAAAAAGGGAGGAGATGCAATGTCTGATTTGAAAGTAATGAAACAGATGAGATGAGGGTAAGTTAAACTCCTTAACTAATTGGGAAAAACTGCAAAAAGATCCCTCTTTATACAGGTCTTTGAAGGATATAATGCCTTTATCATACCACAACTTAAAAGTTGGATCGGTCAGAGAAGGAGGGAAGAGGTGATTATTTAGAATAGGCATGATGATGGATGGTGAAGTGAACTTAAAGTGATATCTAAACTGGGCCCAAATGCGAAGAGTGGATCGTACAACTGAATTATTGGTGAAATTAGAAGGCTTGAGTGGAAGAGAGGTAGAGAGAACAGAAAGAGGAGAGGAAGAGGAAAAGGAACGAGTCTCAATTTTGGACCACAGGATATCTGGAGATTTCAACCAACAGAGCATTTTTGGAATGTTGGCTGACCAATAGTATAGTAGAAAGTTAGGTAGAGATAGACCTCCATCAAACTTAAATCTTTGTAGCAAGGACATTTTAACCCTGGGGACTTTCCCATCCCAAATGAAAGTTATGATAATTTGGTCTAGATTATTGAAAAACTTTTTAGGCAGGAACAAAGGAATAGTCTGGAAAAGAAAGAGAAATTTAGGTAAAACGTTCATTTTGATTGAATTTATTCGTGCAATCAGTGACAAAGGCAAAGCTCTCCATCTTTGTAAATCTAATTTAAGTTTGTTTATTAAAGGTGTGAAGTTATTATCAAGGAGAGACTTTAATGTACGAGAAACATAAACTCCCAAATATTTAAACCCAGTAACCGAGATTTTGAAGGGAATGTTTGAATAATTTAGTGGCAGAGCCAGAGTGTTAACCGGGAAACACACACTTTTTTGTAGATTTACTTTATAACCTGAAAATGAGCCAAACCTATCTAGAAGTGAAAGAATGGGAGGGATAGAGTGTAATGGATCTGTCACGTATAATAAGAGGTCGTCAGCATATAGTGATACCCTTAGTTCAATACCAGAACGAAGAATACCATGGAAGGTATGAAGTGACTTTAGTGCGAGAGATAAAGGTTTGATAGCTAAAGCAAAAAGTAAAGGTGATAGTGGACAGCCCTGCCTGGTACCTCGAGATAGAGAAAAATAGTCTGAACGAATGTTATTAGTTTGAACACTGGCACGAGGAGAAGTGTATAATAATTTTATCCAAGAAATAAATTTGTTGCCAAATTTAAATCTATGCAAAATTTCAAAAAGATATTTCCATTCAACACGATCGAATGCCTTCTCAGCATCTAATGATATGACCATTTCAGGAAGCAACGAGGAATGATCTGTTAAAATTACGTTCAATAATGTACGGACATTAGAAGAAAGGTAGCGCCCTTTAATGAAACCATTTTGGTCAGGAGAAATAATATCTGGAAGGACATTCTCCAGCCGAAGTGCCAGTGCCTTAGCCAGTATTTTCACATCGACATTAAGAAGAGAAATTGGTCTATATGAAGAACATGAGGTGGGGTCTTTGTCCTTCTTCAAAAGAAGAGAGATCGATGATTCCGTGCAGGTGGGAGGTAAAGATCCTGATGCCAGTGACTCGTTATAAACTGTCAAAAGGAGTGGGGCCAATTTATTAACAAATTTCTTAAAAAATTCCACAGGGAACCCATCAGAACCAGGTACCTTTCTAGATTGCTTGGAATTGATACTGACAACAATCTCCTCCAACCCTAGTGGTGAATCAAGCTGTTCAACTGTAGTGGAATTGATGGATGGAAAAGATAAATCATTAAGAAATTGAATCATGTCTGTGTCATCGGTACTAGATTCAGACTGATAGAGAGTAGAGTAAAAGGATTTAAAAATCTCGTTAATAGAAGCAGAGTCAGAACAAAGTTCGCCATTTAAATCCCTAATCTGACAAATTACCCGAGATGCAGAATGAATTTTTAATTGGTGAGCTAAAAGTCTAGATGGTTTATCTCCGAATTCGTAATAAATGCAGCGACTGCGTAACATCATTTGTTCTGCCTCTTTGGTGGTGATAAAATTAATTTTAGTTTGTAAATCTATACGCTGCTTAAGGAGAGCAGGTGACAGGTTGATTGAATTGAGTTTATCTAAGTCAGCCATTTTTGCAACCAGGTCTTGGAGGTCTTGTTTACGAGATCTATTTTGATGAGTTGTATAAGAAATTATTTGACCACGAAGATAAGCTTTAAGAGTTTCCCATAACAGAGAGGAAGAAGTGGTGTCATTTTTGTTAAGGATAATAAAATCATCGATAGAAGATGAGATGAATGTGTTGAAGGCTTCATCAGAGAGTAGTAGTGGGTTAAGTCTCCATGGAGGAGGAAGAGATGAGTAATTTGAAAAAGAAATATCTAGAGAAAGAGGGGCATGGTCTGAAATGATTATTGAGTGATAATCAGAGTGTGTGACCTTGGGAATGAAGGAGCTATCTATGAAAAAATAGTCAATACGGGAGTAAACGTGGTGGGGGTAAGAATAAAAAGAAAAGTGTTTAGCAGTCGGATTATAAAATCTCCAGGGGTCAACCAAGCCGTATTTAAACAGAAAATCAGAGATGGATTTGGACATTAGTGATCGAGACAGAGTCAGAGAATCTGAACGGTCCATAACTGCATCTATGGTACAATTAAGATCGCCACCCATAATTAAAAGGTGAGTGTTTAAAGAAGGAATAGAGCCTATAAGCTTATTTATGAAATTTGGATCATCAATGTTCGGAGCATATATATTAACCAACAGGACCGGAGTATTGAACAAAGTTCCTTGAACAATAAGATATCTACCATCCTTGTCTGAGATGCTTTTTTGAGTAATAAATTGGACATTAGTTTTAAGAAGTATGGCAACTCCTCAAGTTTTGGAGTCAAAAGTTGAATGAAAAATGTCACCAATGCCGACAGACCTCAATTTGACGTGATCACTATTTCTAAGATGTGTTTCCTGTAAAAACACTATATCAGGTTTTAAACGATTCAAATGGGCAAATATTTTCAAACATTTGACTGAGTTGTTTAGACCTTTAACATTCCAACTCAAGAACCTAATGGAGCCCCCAGTTACCCTATTGTGTGAGATGAAGTGAGCCATTTAAATTAACATTAAAAATAAAGAGAGTGCCTGCTGACCTGGGATGGGGGGATAGGTGAGATAAGGGGGGGGGGGGAAAGGTAGAGAGGGGAGAAGGAAAAAGAAAGAAAGGGAAAAAAAAAAAAAAAAAAAAAAAAACATACATACATCATTACCCTCCCACATGCAATTACAATTACCCTCCCACTGAAACAACAAAGTCCCCTCAAGAACCTGAACCAGAGGACTATTGTTATAGCTCAACAAGGAGCCAACCTTACTTAAACAACACTTCCGGAAATGCAGCATAGTAAAGATCGTCAATCCTACGGAGCGGAGCGTGACGAAATTAACGACCGCGCATGTTTATAAAACAGACACGTAGAGAAACCGAACCACCGTCTGAATGTAACAAACAAACGAGAAAATTGTAAAGGCACTAATTAAGAATAAAGTTCAGTTTCAAAGAAATCAATGCCTCATTTAGGTAAATTGGCAACGAACCGTTCTGCTTCTTCAGCCGAAGTAAAGTCATGATGGTTACCATTATGGGTTATTCTGAGCCGCGCCGGGTAGAAGATGCCGAATCGAACCCCCTCCATGGCGCGCAGCTAAGCTCGAACTCCATTAAAAGCAGCGCGAGCTTTAGAGATCTTGGTAGTGAAATCAGGAAAAACTGAAAGCGACATGTTGGAAACCGACACCCGTCGCTGCTGTCTGGTTCGTTTAAGAATTTCCACACAGTCCTCGTAGTGGTGAAGTTTGGCGATTATGGGGCGAGGTGGCTTATCGGATCCTGGCTTCGGCGCTGACGATCGATGAACTTGCTCGACCCTTGGTGATTTGTCCAATTTGAACGCATCCTTTAACAGATTGGAAAAGTTGACTGTTGACAATGAAAATGAGTCTTCTGGAATTCCAAGGATCCGAATATTTTGGCGACGTGATCTCGCCTCCAAGTCCTCACACCTCTCCTCCAGAACTTTAACCACTCCGGTTAGCGAATCGACTTTGGCCTGTAGCGTTACCACATTGTCGGAGAAGGTAGACAACGATTCCTCCATCTGCACCACATCAGCCTTAATAGTAATGAATTCCGCTCTGATAGCAGAAAGGTCACGCGTAAGGTCAGCTTTGATTGAATGTAGCTCCGTTTTTATATTAGAATAGTGCTCATCCATAACTAAACGAAGCTCAGATACCACAGTGCGCACAAGTTCGGCCCTCAACGCGGACGAAGCCAATGACATGTCCGGGGGGGCGCTCAACTCCGATGGGGTGGATGAACCCTTAGATAGCGGGGATGTAGATTGAACTACAGGCCGAATTGAAGACTGTGCTAATCCCGATGTTTTCTTCATTTTGGCGGGCATTAGGATGTCCAATACGTAATAAAAAATGAATACGTGTATATATAAAGCAATATTTGAAGAAGTTTGAATGTAAAGCACAGTAATATTTGTGAAATTATGTCCGCTCCGCAGGGAGAAAAAGACGCGTGTCTACTCCATGCCAAGTCAGAACTGGAAGTCTCTTACCTGTACTTCTAGTTGTTGTCCTGGAAATGGGAAGAAGTAATCTCTCTGTGTGAACCTGTGTAAAGGAAGTGACAGGCCCTTCTGTGCATCAGTGAAGAGCACAAGGTGGAGGAGGGGGCTCTGTTCTCCCCCGCTCAAAGTGAGTCTAATAACTACCAGATGAGTACCGGCAACCAAACGCTAAATCCTAATCTAAACAACAATGATAATATTCATATAATAATATATAGTAATAAAATTACTTAATTATTCAGTGAAACTCATTTGTGCCCTGAGCGTCTGTTGTGGCGCTGTACACACGTTAAGATTAAATTTGGCAAAACTCAATAAACAGGATTCGGCTGTAACAGGTTCCTGCTTACCAATTCGATGTGTACATCAGAATTAAAGAAGTGCAGCTTGCAACAGACAGCAAAAGGTAAATATGCGTTCCAAACCGCGCCGCATCTTTCTTATACCGTTTTATCATGTCGGGTCACCATTTAAGTTTCTAAAAAAAAAAAAAAAAAAAAAAACAGAAGTCAGCGGTTTTCGTTTCAAAAGTATTTAATGCATTTTACTGAATAGACAGTGTAAAATGTCAATGAAAAATATGGACGAGAGCTCTGCCCGAAATACCCTAGTTCGTCCATTTAAGTCCTTCAGGAGGGCATGACTTGCTTCTTCTGTGTGTGCGCCCCCTTTTTTCTCATATGTACATTGACCAAAACATCTCCATCTTCTAACCCATCTGGTCCTGCCCCCCTCAGGGGTATGAATTTATGACAGGTTCTTGTTGACTGTCCCATTATTCAAAACTCTCACCCTGAAACTGGACATTCATACAAGAGCATTTGACTGATTCATCACGCGATAAAAGACTCACCGCAGAATGTATGCCTTTTGGAGTAGTTAGAGATATTTTAGGTCAGGTATTATACAAGCTCTCATAATAAAATGTTTGTTGACATGTGCACATAAGTACAGTGCACACAGTCTGTCACCATAAACTACTGTGGAAACATTTTGAAACAGCATAATGAAGTACTGTGCGATCACAGATCAATGCGATGCTGTTTATTAGCACACGGTGAGATTCTACATGGAGAGCAGGACAACCAAAACAAAGAAACAAAATAACCACCACATATATGCAGAGAAAGAAAAAAAAAAAAAAAAAAAAAAAAAGCAAACTGCGCAACCAGCGATGATTGCAGACGCAGAAAGTCTTCTGGAGAAGCACAAATACCAACAGCAGACTAATCCTAGAGACAGAGCACATGGAGCAAGTGAGCTTGATACGAACAAAAAACAGAAATGACAAATCACGGAAACCCAGAACAGGTGACCAAAACTGCGGTGATGGACAGAGACCCGAGGAAACAGGTGACATTCCCTCACCAGAGTGCACTACAGAGTGAGCGTGAGTGACTAACTTTCAGAATTAATGATGTGCTAATGTAACTTAGTTA
>JAFMOC010000897.1:187500-197500 GCA_019802505.1 Corydoras sp. C115 | reverse complement strand
TGTTTCCCGTGTAATCATTAAAATAAGATTATTTGTAAGTGTAAATAAAGTGCGTCTCTTGTCCGTCGTCATGGAAACGCAGTGTAAACAGATCTGCTCTCCATTCAGAACTCTAAAGTCATATTTACAGACTGAAGCAGACGAGTTCGCTCAGAAAGTCCCCGGATTAAAGAGCCGTGCCCGCGGTGCAGTATGGGATATGGAGTTTCGATTCATACAGCCGCCGCCGACGAGAACCGAGAGACTCAACGTGTCCGAAAAACAACGGATTAATTAATGAATTCTTTGTTTGATGTTTTTTTAAAAACACTTAATTTTATAAACTTAAACCTTAGTATAAAAGACAGACTACAGAATGACGTCACGTGGCTCCTAACATAATTATGTAAGTGTACATCTGCTGGAGGCTGCGTTCCACATCACTGCAGCTGGAGAACCACGAGGTCACGTGACCAAACAGATCACCAAGTCGTAATGAACTGCAGTCGCTCATGGAAACGGAGTTCCCGGGATAGGACATGGGGCGTGGCTACACGCTCAGCTGCGCCACGTGACTGAGGGCGTGGCCAGGTCACGAGCGCGTGACGTGTCCTACAGAACCTGTTTTGGTGGAGAACTTAGAACAGAATTTAAACTCCACAAACCTGAAAACACAGAGACCCGCAGGCCGTCAGAATTACAATCAGTATTTAGTCTTTATTAATTAATTAATTAATTAAACGCTCGTTATTAAATAAAGATTCAATTCTGCTAAAGAAACAGAAAATCATCTCTGCAACACCTCCTGTCTGTCTGCCTGCCTGTCTGTCTCCAGATCATTCAACAAATGCATATCATCCTGCACCTACGAGAGAGAGACAGACAGAGACAGACAGAGAGAGAGAGAGAGAGAGAGAGAGACAGAGTGAGAGACAGACAGACAGGCCGAGAAAGGTAGAGACGGAGTGAGAGACAGACAGACAGAGACAGACAGAGAGTGTGTGAGAGAGAGACAGACAGGCCGAGAAAGGTAGAGACAGAGTGAGAGAGAGAGAGTGTGTGTGAGAGAGAGGGACAGACAGAATTATTAGGTTTTATTTTGGTTATTTAAGGTTCTTTTGATGAAGCATTAGTTTTATAAAGACATGAAAGCTTTAGTTTCTAAGTCCTCGTCCTCGTCCTCAGTCCTCGTCCAAATCACCACAGAAAGACAAAGTGTTTACACACAGAGGACCTTCAGCTCTGTGAGAACCTGAGGGACTGAGTGAGGGAGACTCCTCCACCTCCTGATGGGTGGAGCGTTCCTGATGAAATCTCTGCAGCAGTTTGTTGGTACCTTGGTGGTACCTTGTTGTGGTACTGAGGATGAAACGGTTCTAGGTTGATGGAACTGTTCTCAGGTCTGTAGGTTCTGATTAAACTGAATATTTTATGTGATTAGATGTTTCAGATGTTTTTGATCATCACTTATGTATCAATAACTAATAATCAATAATAACTAATAGACTAGTCTGAGTTAACACTACACAGCTAAAATAATCTCAGCGTTATTAATAAAGGTGACTAATGAGCTGAAGATAATGAATCATTTTTATTCAGTTGACTGAATCACAGAGATGTGGAACTGATTCATTCCACCAGAGGAACCCACAGTCTGACCGCCCGCCCGCCCGCCCGCCCGACCGACCGCCCGACCCGGTTACAGATCAAACAGTGATTGATTTATTGATAAACATTCCAGTGATCAGCTCCCTCATCAATATCACACGACATCATCTAAGTTAGTAGGCAGCCTACGTAGGGAGGAAGTGCTGATGACAGACACCACTCCCATAATCCAGTTCAGAATACTACAGCTCGCGGTCAGGTGACATCATGAACACTGACCGCGGTGGTTCCACCAGAGAACATAGATGTTCTGCTCCAGACTGAAGTTCCTGCTCCAAATGACTCACTGACTGAATCAGAATCATATGGTCTATGAACTGATTTCAATGATACTCATTCTGACAATTATAGATTAAACCCAGACATCAGCCAATAAGAAAACAGATGAGTGAATGTGTGTGTGTGTGTGTGTGTGTGTGTGTGAGGGGGGGGGGGGTCATAAGAATTTAACTTTATTCAGTTCTGTCAGTACAGTGTGTCAGTACTCTATTCTGTTTAACATGATGTGTTAATGATTCATTTAAACACAATTAATTATAAATAAATGATCGGTGGTTCATACACACACACACACACACACACACACACACACACACACACACACTACCAACAGAGTGAGGACCCCAAAGCTGGATCAGAACATCTTACACAAACATTACCGTAAAAACAGCATTATAGAAAAGACCTTTAATAAAGTCTGAATCATTCTGAACCTTGTTCACTCACAGTATTGCTTAGGTTCTAAAGGTTAAATGGAGATCAGGTTAAGAATCAGATTCAGGCTGTTCCTCTATGAGAACTGAGGGTGGGTTTCTTACCCTGCCAAAAATATCCACACAGGTCACACCCAGTGCTATCAAACACCGCCACACCTGCAACACACACACACACACACACACACACACACACACACACACACACACACACACACAGATACAGTTAATATGAGTATGGATGTAGAGTATGAGATGAAAGCAGTGCAGAACCCAGTTGGGGTTCCAGTTGGGGTTCCAGTTGGGGTTCCCCCTCGTCCTCTGATGTTTTAATAAACGGCTGATTGGGTTGTTTTTGGCTTTGAAATTGATTAATCTCTAACTTTGATCTTAAAGAGCTTAATGATGAAATCAATTCAATACAGAATAAACTAATTAATTAATTAATTAATAAACAAACGAATGAATGATGGAACTTACGAGGTAGCCGACGAAGCAGAGGTACGCCACAGAGAGCAACGCCGAAAACACGTAGAGCAGGACGTTATCCAGAGCTCGCACATACACCACCACAAAGTACATGTTTATAACACACACCAACAAGACGGTTAACCCACCACCCACCTTCCAGAACCTGCACACACACACACACACACCCACACACACACAGAGAGAGAGAGAGAGAGAGATAAGCATTAAACGTTGACTCTGGTGGTGAGTATGACCCTGCGGTGGTGATTCTGCTGAGTCATCCTGTATCACTGCTGGAGGATCAGAGCATTAATAACACAGCTCACACACACACACACACACACACACACACACACACACTCACACACTCACACACTCACACACTCACACACTCACACACTCACACACCACCAGGTCAGTATCACTGCAGTACAGAGAATCGTCCACCACATTAATAACACCTGCTCTGTGGGGTCCTGATCATCAGAGAACATACCAAAGGGAACTCACACAGTCTGTATGAGGAACAGATGGACTACAGAATGGAACAGTTTAGAACTACAAACCCCATCAGTCTGACCAGAGTAAGAATGAAGACGTGAATCTAATAATATAGTGAGTGTGTGTGTGTGTGTGTGTGAGAGTGTGTGAGTGTGTGTGTGTGTGTGAGTGTGTGTGTGTGTGAGAGTGTGAGTGAGTGTGTGTGTGTGTGAGTGTGTGTGAGAGACTCACAGGCCGTTTGTAAAGTCGTTCATGATGGAGGTGAGGCTGGTGAAGGTCAGAATGGGAATCAGAGCAAAAGGCAACTGAGAAAAAGAAAAGACATTTAAAGATGACGGTTACAGCGTTCACTCACAACTGAGGTTTGGTCTTGAGGTTTGGCATGTTCTTTAAATTGTGTGTAGACTGATGAATAAAGCTGCAGATTAGAGCAGAACCTTGGAACCTTACTGCACACTCCTACAGAATTATGAATGGAGGTGGAGATGGAGGTGGAGATGGTGGTGGAGATGGTGGTGGAGATGGTGGTGGAGATGAAGGTGGAGATGAAGGTGGAGATGGAGGTGGAGATGGAGGTGGAGATGGAGGTGGAGATGGAGGTGGAGATGGAGGTGGAGATGTTGATGGAGATGGAGGTGGAGTCGGATGGAGGTTTACAGTCAGTCTGGTGGAGTACAGTACTGCAGCTAAGGATCAATACTGTCCACATTGATCAATAAACTCCATCGGGTTCTCTCTAATCCATCACACAATGTTCTCCATCAAGCTGTTAGAACCCTGCATGCCTGGGCCGTACCATCAGAACCTTAGAGTCACTCATCAGGGTCAGGGCGGGGTCAGGGCGGGGGCGGGGTCGGGGCGGGGGCGGGGTGGGTGGAGAACTCTGTCCTACAGACTCCTCAGTTTGTGGTTCTGATGTTCCAGTGAAGAGCGGGGGATGTTGTGATGTCATGATGTGCACTCAGGGGGGCGTGTCAGCAGGGGGCGTGTCAGGACTCACCTGCATGCTCTGCAGGACGTTAAGGAAGTCGTTCATTCCCGTTAAATGCTGAACGTCCTGGAAGATGGCGACCAGCAGCGTGGGGAAGATGGCGAGGGAGCGCGTCAATAAGACGCGAGCAAACCGCGACCAGCGCAGGTTCAGGAACCCCTGAGACACAACAGCACCACCACACACTCATCAATCAGCCACGGCCACGGCGCCCCCTGCTGCTGCGCTCTGCTCACTGTACCTCCATAACAAACTGCCCCGAGTAGGTCCCCGTCATGGTGGAGCTCTGCCCCGCCGCCAGGATACCCACCGCCCAGATATACAGCGCCACGGGTCCAAAGAAACAGCCCAGAACCACCCCCTGTACACACACACACACACACACACACACACACACACACACACACAGAGTTAGTGAAGGCAGAGCAGTGTGTGATCTGAACAGTGTGTGTGTGATCAGCGGTCAGCTTCATACCCCTTTGTAGATGTCGACCTCCAGGGTGGAGTTATTAAAGGGGAACAGGTCAGCGTGGGGACTTCCTGATTCATTACACTGCCTATGCTGCACACACACACACACATGCACACGCACACGCACACGCACACGCACGCGCACGCGCACGCACACGCACACACACACGCACACACACACACACACGCACACGCACACACGCACACACACGGGAGAGAGGACACACCATCAGACCATCTACAGACTCTGATCTCTGATGATCAGCACCACGGACAGAGCAGCTATGATCAGGTGGTGGATGATGCGCAGTGCTGCAGGGTGGTGGTGGATGTGGTGGTGGTGGATGTCGTGGTGGTGGATGACGTGGTGGTGGATGTCGTGGTGGTGGATGACGTGGTGGTGGTGGATGACGTGGTGGTGCGGGTGCTGCAGGGTGGTGGTGGATGTGGTGGTGGTGGATGTCGTGGTGGTGGATGACGTGGTGGTGGATGTCGTGGTGGTGGATGACGTGGTGGTGGATGACGTGGTGGTGGTGGATGTCGTGGTGGTGGATGACGTGGTGGTGCGGGTGCTGCAGGGTGGTGGTGGATGACGTGGTGGTGGATGACGTGGTGGTGGATGTCGTGGTGGTGGATGTCGTGGTGGTGGATGTCGTGGTGGTGGATGACGTGGTGGTGGATGTGGTGGTGGTGGATGACGTGGTGGTGGTGGATGTGGTGGTGGTGCGGGTGCTGCAGGGTGGTGGTGGATGTGGTGGTGGTGGATGTGGTGGTGGTGGATGACGTGGTGCTGCAGGGTGGTAGGGGACGCGGGGTCTCACCACTTCCATGTTGGTCTTTCCGTAGAAGGCCTCGGCGAAGACGGACACGACGAAGACGTTGATGAGGAAGGAGATGAAGAGCGCCACACACGACTCCAGAAAGAAATACTTGTTGGCCTCCTTCACCTCCTTCAGGTTCCCGCGGTTCACCTCTCGGGACTAAAACCAACCAACCGACCAATCAGAGACGTTTCCATCGGCCTCTGCACCGCCCCCTGCTGCCGTGGAGTGAGTGCCGAGGGGCGTTACCTTCACCAGCGCAGAGTGTAAGTAGATGTTATGAGGCATTATAACGGCTCCCACGATCCCGACGGCCTGCTCCAGCTGAGGGGCACCACACCCCTCACAGTACGGAACGAACAGCCCCTTCAGAACCGCGCCCTGATCCGGAGCCACGCGCACATACTGCAATCAATCACCATCACATTATCACTGATCAATCAATAATCAATAATCAATCACCATCACATATCAATCAATAATCAATACATCACATTATCTCTGATCAATCAATAATCAATCACCATCACATTATCTCTGATCAATCAATAATCAATACACCATCACATTATCACTGATCAATCAATAATCAATACACCATCACAATTACTAATCAATCAAAAATCAATATCCATGAACACTGCACTTTATTAATTTAGTGTAATTAGTGATTTTATTAATAAATAACTGATTGATTACAGGTTACTGTTTATTGGTTTATTTTTCTTATTGATTATTGATAATAGTTGATTGATATATTTATTTATTAATCTTTATGACTGTTTTTGGTGGCATGGTGGCTTAGTGGTTTAGCATGTTCTCCTCTCAGCACTAGGGATTCCCGGTTCGAATCCCCATCTGGGTGGAGTTTCTGCATGGGTTTCCTCCGGGTTCTCCGGTTTCCTTCCACAGTCCAAAAACATGGATCAAGGTCAATTGAGTTCTCCAAATTGCCCCATATAGTGTGTGTATGTCTGTGTGAGTGTGTGTGTGTTCAGTGATAGATTGCCCCCCTGTCCTGGGTGTATCTGCCCTGCGCCCGAAACGTTCTCCCCTGGATGGGCATGTGGAACCCCCCCCCCCCCCCGTGACCCTGATAGAGGATAAAGCAGAAGATAATGAATGAATGTTTTAATAGGTTAATAATTTTTACTCATCACTGATGATTATTGATTATTAATTATTATTGATTATTAATTACTGGTGTTTGAGTAAGTATTGATTATTAGTTCTGTATTAAACGGTTCAGTGGTTTTATATCATTGATGTGTTATTAATTATTGATCAGTACTTTACCTCGTAGCCAAACGTGACGGCCATGATGGTGATGAGAAATCCAAAGAAAGCCTCCAGTTTCCGTAAACCTGTTATAATCCCATTATAATCCACATTATAATCCACATTATAATCCCATTATAATCCCATTATAATCCACATTATAATCCACATTATAATATCATTATGATCCACATGAGGAGCAATGTTCAGAAATCAGATGAAGATGAAGATTGAACTCACCGTATTTGTCCAGGAAAAGGAAAACAAACGTATCAACAATGGTGATGATAACCCCCGCCCACAGAGGAATCCTGCACACACACACACAAACACACACACACATCTGTACATCATCATCATCATCATCATCATCATCATCATCGTCATCATCATCGTCATCGTCATCGTTACCCGCCAGCAGAGAGAAGATGCAGAGCGATGGCACAGCCAATAACTTCCTGCATATCAGAACCAATGATCGCCACTTCAATCATAATCCATAAAATTATACGAGGAACCTGAGTGAGCGAGCGAGAGAGAGAGAGCGAGCGAGAGAGAGAGAGAGAGAGAGAGAAAGAGAGAGAGACAGAGAGAGAGAAAGAGAGACAGAGAGAGAGAGAGAGAGAGAGAGAGCGAGAGAGAGAGACAGAGAGAGAGACAGAGACAGAGAGAGAGAGACAGAGAGAGAGACACAGACACAGAGACAGAGAGAGAGAGAGAGAGAGAGATCCAGAGAGAGAGACAGAGAGAGAGACAGAGAGAGAGAGACAGAGAGAGAGACAGAGAGAGAGAGAGAGAGAGAGAGAGAGAGAGACCCCAGAGAGAGAGAGAGAGAGAGAGAGAGAGAGAGAGATCCACAGAGAGAGAGACAGAGACAGATTAGAGAGAGACAGAGAGAGAGAGAGAGAGACAGAGAGAGAGAGAGACACAGACACAGAGACAGAGAGAGAGAGAGAGAGAGAGAGAGAGAGAGAGAGAGAGACAGAGAATAGAGAGAGACATTTATAGAGACAGAGAGATTAGAAGAGAGGAGAGAGAGAGACAGAGAATCCAGAGAGACAAGAGAGAGAGAGAGAGAGAGAGAGAGAGAGATCCACAGAGAGACAGAGAATACAGAGAGAGACACAGGACACAGAGACAGAGACAGATGAAGATGAGAGAGAGAGAGAGAGAGAGAAAGAAAACAGACAGGAGAGAGAGACACAGACACAGAGACAGAGAGAGAGAGAGAGACAGAGAGAGAGAGAGAGAGACAGAGATAGAGCCATAGACGAGAGATCAGAGAGATCAGAGAGAGAGAGATCAGAGAGACAGAGATCAGAGAGAGACACATCGAGAGAGAGACAGAGAGAGAGAGAGAGAGAGAGATGAGCAGAGCCAGAGAGAAGATAGAGAACACAGAGAGAGCCAGAGATCAGAGAGACCAGAGAGAGAGAGAGAAGAAATGAGAGAGAGACAGAGAGAGAGAGAGACAGAGAGAGACAGAGAGAGAGAGAGAGACAGAGAGACACAGAGAGAGAGAGACAGAGAGACAGAGAGAGAGAGAGACAGAGAGAGAGACAGAGAGAGAGAGAGAGAGAGACAGAGAGAGAGACAGAGAGAGAGAGAGAGAGAGAGAGACAGAGAGAGACAGAGAGAGAGAGAGACAGAGAGAGACAGAGAGAGAGAGAGACAGAGAGACAGAGAGAGAGAGACAGAGAGAGAGAGAGAGAGAGAGACAGAGAGAGAGAGAGACAGAGAGAGAGAGAGAGAGAGAGAGAGAGAGAGAGAGAGAGAGAGAGAGACAGAGAGAGAGAGAGAGAGAGAGAGAGAGAGAATGCAGGTTAGAATGTGAGAGTGTAATTAACTGATTAATCTTTGATCTTTTTAATTCTCAGCACCCTGACTGAGGCCCCGCCCACCACATCCACAGGTAACTTACGATTGGATAATGTCGATGACAAACTTCAGCCAGGTGCATCCCGGTGACCACGCCCAGTCTGGCCGCCAAACGCTGCAGCAGCAACCCGATGATGGTGGCGGCAAGGAGAACCCACAGGAGCTAACGTACACAGACGCAGGTCACGTGACCACGGCAAGCACCACACCCGGTTCCGCCGGACCGGACGGTTCTCACCTTGAACCCGGCCACGGCGCCGGACTGCAGGTCGGACTCGATGTTCCCCGGGTCCAAGTACGCGATGCTCATGAGGAAGCCGGGCCCCGTGAACGCCCACAGCTTCCGGAGACTGAAGACCTGCACACACACACGTCCAGCACGTTCTGAGGACTGAGGAACATGTTCCGCCCTGTCCCTCTCCTCCAGACTAACCTGTCCCAGTCTGAGAGCACGGGGGGGGGGGGACGCACCTGTGTGACATCATCAGGTACGGGGATCTTCTCGTGGAAGTAGGTGGCGACGGCGTGGTCCTCCTCAGACGGAGCGAGGGAACCGTACTCCGTCTCAATCTGTCCCAACGTCTCCGGAGAACGCTCTGACAACAGACATCAACCAATCACGTCCTCACGCTGGGTCACATGACCCTCAGCACTCACACAGACCAGTGATGAGGATGATGAGGATGATGAAGGGTGATGACATCACTAACGTTAATTATGTCATTAAATCCGTTATTTACTTTATTATGACCTCAGTGTGTTTCTAAACTCATCATTATAACACATTAGTGAGGGTTGTGCGTGGGTTGTGGGTGGGTTGTGGGTGGGTTGTGCGTGGGTTGTGCGTGGGTTGTGGGTGGGTTGTGCGTGGGTTGTGGGTGGGTTGTGCGTGGGTTGTGGGTGGGTTGTGCGTGGGTTGTGCGTGGGTTGTGCATGGGTTGTGGGGTCTGGGGTTGGGTGGGGTGGGTTGTGCGTGGGTTGTGCGTGGGTTGTGCGTGGGTTGTGCGTGGGTTGTGGGTGGGTTGTGGGTGGGTTGTGGTGGGTGTGGGGGTGGGTTGTGCTGTGGTTGTTGGGTGTGGGTGGGTTGTGGGTGGGTTGTGGGTGGGTTGTGCGTGGGTTGTGCGTGGGTTGTGCGTGGGTTGTGCGTGGGTTTGTGGTGGGTTGTGCGTGGGTTGTGGGGGGTTTGTGGTGTGGGTTGTGGGTGGGTTGTGCGTGGGTTGTGGGTGGGT
>JAFMOC010000897.1:140000-182500 GCA_019802505.1 Corydoras sp. C115 | reverse complement strand
GATCTCCTGATGGAGGTGAAGGAGGTGAGGGTCAGTCTGCACCATGACCCACACCCTGCTCCTGATCTCCTGATGGAGGTGAGGGTCAGTCTGCACCATGACCCACACCCTGCTCCTGATCTCCTGATGGAGGTGAGGGTCAGTCTGCACCATGACCCACACCCTGCTCCTGATCTCCTGATGGAGGTGAGGGTCAGTCTGCACCATGACCCACACCCTGCTCCTGATCTCCTGATGGAGGTGCGAGAGGTGAGGGTCAGTCTGCACCATGACCCTCACCCTGCTCCTGATCTGATGGAATCACATGCTGACTTCTCTGTTTATCTGCCTCGCTGTGTTCCCCGAAGCCCCGCCCCCCCGCCCCGTTCAGAAAATCGCCGTGGAGATTAGCACACAGTGTGCTTTTTTTGGTGATCACATGAGCGGTTGAGAAATTCTGTAGCATTTCCCTTCAGTCTTTCATTTATTCTGACGGTCAGTTTACAGGTCATCCATGTTTCAGCCTGAATCTGAATCCAGATCAGTGTGAACACGGCGTTAAACACAAATACAGAACTCACCACGGTGGAGGTCAATGATCAGACCACAGAGGGTCAGTTCAAGGTAAAAAAATCATTTAATAAGATTTTCAAATCGAGAAACCAGACAAACGACCTGCTGCTCGCTTCTGAGCTCACGACGGCTCAGCTTCAGTGTTCATACAAAAACACAGCCAAGAAAATAATAATAATAATACAAATTTAAAAACAATAGTAACATAAGAGGGCGGCACGGTGGCTTAGTGGTTTAGCATGTTCTCCTCTCAGCGCTCCTCTCTCCTCTCATCTGGGTGGAGTTTCCATGTTCTCCCCGTGTCTGCGTGGGCTTCCTCCGGGTTCTCCGGTTTCCTCCCACAGTCCAAAAACATGGATCAAGTCAATTGAATTCTCAAAAAAAATTGCCCCATATAAAGTGTTTGTGTGAGTGAGTGTGTGCCCAGCGATGGATTGGCGCCCTGTCCTGGGTGTATCTGCCCAGCGCCCGAGATGTTCTCCCCTGGATGGGCATGGGGAACCCCACCGCGACCCTAATAGAGGATAAAGCGGGAGATAATGAATGAATGAATGAACATAAGAGAAAAAAAGAAAAAGAAAAAGTAAAAAAAAAGTAAAAAGACAGCCAAGAGAAATAAATAATACAGTTCTGTCCAATAATAACGTAAGAAGAACAGATACTTAAAACACAGGTAGAGGAAGCAATACCATATATGGGGTCAGGTGTTGGAGATGATTGGAGACTCTTTTGGTCAGGTGTTGATGAGTGGGAGACTCTGTAGATCAGGTGTTGATGATTGGAGACTCTGTTGGTCAGGTCAGTGTTTGATGATTGGAGACTCTGTTGGTCAGCTGTTGGAGATGATTGGAGACTCTGTTGGTCAGGTGTTGATGATTGGAGACTCTTTTGGTCAGGTGTTGATGATTGGAGACTCTGTAGATAAGGTGTTGATGATTGGAGACTCTTTTGGTCAGGTGTTGATGATTGGAGACTCTGTTGGTCAGCTGTTGGAGATGATTGGAGACTCTGTTGGTCAGGTGTTGATGATTGGAGACTCTGTTGGTCAGGTGTTGATGATTGTAGACTCTGTTGGTCAGCTGTTGGAGATGATTGGAGACTCTGTTGGTCAGGTGTTGATGATTGGAGACTCTGTTGGTCAGGTGGTGTGTATTGGAGACTCTGTAGATCAGGTGTTGATGTTTGGAGACTCTGTAGATCAGGTGTTGATGATTGGAGACTCTGTTGGTCAGGTGTTGATGATTGGAGACTCTGTTGGTCAGGTGTTGATGATTGGAGACTCTGTTGGTCAGGTGTTGGAGATGATTGGAGACTCTGTTGGTCAGGTGTTGATGATTGGAGACTCTGTTGGTCAGGTGTTGATGATTGGAGACTCTGTTGGTCAGGTGTTGATGATTGGAGACTCTGTTGGTCAGGTGTTGATGATTGGAGACTCTGTTGGTCAGGTGTTGATGATTGGAGACTCTGTTGGTCAGGTGTTGATTGGAGACTCTGTTGGTCAGGTGTTGATGATTGGAGACTCTGTTGGTCAGGTGTTGATGATTGGAGACTCTGTTGGTCAGGTGTTGGAGATGATTGGAGACTCTGTTGGTCAGGTGTTGATGATTGTAGACTCTGTTGGTCAGGTGTTGGAGATGATTGGAGACTCTGTTGGTCAGGTGTTGATGATTGGAGACTCTGTTGGTCAGGTGTTGATGATTGTAGACTCTGTTGGTCAGGTGTTGATGATTGGAGACTCTGTTGGTCAGGTGTTGATGATTGGAGACTCTGTAGATCAGGTGTTGATGATTGGAGACTCTGTTGGTCAGGTGTTGGAGATGATTGGAGACTCTGTTGGTCAGGTGTTGATGATTGGAGACTCTGTAGATCAGGTGTTGATGATTGGAGACTCTGTTGGTCAGGTGTTGGAGATGATTGGAGACTCTGTTGGTCAGGTGTTGATGATTGGAGACTCTGTAGATCAGGTGTTGATGATTGGAGACTCTGTTGGTCAGGTGTTGATGATTGGAGACTCTGTTGGTCAGGTGTTGGAGATGATTGGAGACTCTGTTGGTCAGGTGTTGATGATTGGAGACTCTGTTGGTCAGGTGTTGATGATTGTAAACTCTGTTGGTCAGGTGTTGATGATTGGAGACTCTGTTGGTCAGGTGTTGATGATTGGAGACTCTGTTGGTCAGGTGTTGATGATTGGAGACTCTGTTGGTCAGGTGTTGGAGATGATTGGAGACTCTGTTGGTCAGGTGTTGATGATTGGAGACTCTGTTGGTCAGGTGTTGGAGATGATTGGAGACTCTGTTGGTCAGGTGTTGATGATTGGAGACTCTGTTGGTCAGGTGTTGATGATTGTAGACTCTGTTGGTCAGGTGTTGATGATTGGAGACTCTGTTGGTCAGGTGTTGGAGATGATTGGAGACTCTGTTGGTCAGGTGTTGATGATTGGAGACTCTGTTGATCAGGTGTTGATTGGAGACTCTGTTGGTCAGGTGTTGATGATTGGAGACTCTGTTGATCAGGTGTTGATGATTGGAGACTCTGTTGGTCAGGTGTTGATGATTGGAGACTCTGTTGGTCAGGTGCCTTGGTGTTGGTCCATGTTTGATCTGAGAGGTTGTGATCTTTAAGGGATTTGCGTTGATTTTGACTGTTGTTTCTGGTTTCTGTTAGATCTTCCTGAAGTTCTGTGTTGACCTCATTAACATTGAGATGTTCCTTTGGAATGTCCTCTGGTTGTTGAGTTCCAGATGCCTCACTGCTGTTGTTCAGTGTCTCTCTGCTCTCGTGGTGATTATCCAAATGGTGGAGATCATTAAAGAGGTCTCTCTTGTTGAGGATGCGTTCTGCTGGACTGACCTCACACGTTAGATTAGTCTGAGGAGATGGAACTTCCTGTAACAGACTCATGTCAGGAAAGTATGTACCCTGTCCCACCCTGAACTGGGTTCTAAGGGGCTTCAGAACGTCTTCACTGGTACTGTCCTTTTGGTCAAGCAGTATACCAGTGATATTGCTGATGTCATGCTGGGAATTTGCATAAATACCAGTTCCATCTGGAGAACCTGAGGGTTTTCTTTTTTGACGATGTGTTTGAGGAAATAGCTGCCTGATGTTCTCCACCCAGTTGGAACCATTTGGGCTGAGAGTCGTTGCATCATTAAACCCCACGGTGGATTTAGGGACGTCTATAGTCTTGTTCTGCATGTCAGTTATCGTACCTGATTCATCATCATCATCATCTTCATCGCCTCCATGTCTTGGTGTGACCTCATGTTGAGGTCCTTCAGCTGTGGGGACTGTAGTTCCTGCTTTAATGGAACCATGCTGTGATTGACCGTCCACGGGTTTGGAACTCTGAGGACGCTCACACAGTTCCTTTTCAGGAGGAACGTAAAGTTCCACTGTGACGAGGACACTGGTTGCATCGATCACCAAGAGCCCTTCATTTCTGTTTGTGGTCAGTTCCTGGTTATTCTGTTCTGATTGTGGTACCTTACATCCATCCTCCTCTGGAGGTCCATTAGTCTTTTCCAGAACCTCGTTTCTGCTATAGAGCACTTTGGGTTCCTTCCACAGAGGAAACCTTGTGGTTTGTTTGTGAGGTTCTGCCAGTTGTTCTGTAAGGTGAGGGGATCTCTTGGCTTTAGAGGGAACACCAGGACGGATCATGTTGCCAGTTGTATGAGGATAATCTTTCTGACCACCATGATCCAGTAAGACGTTCCTTTCTCCTTTGTGGTTCTCCAGAATATGGTTTATCTTAGACCGGTTCTGAGTGTTGTCCTTGGAGCTCGGTTCTCTTTCAGGAGGATTGATTGACTCAGAGGTCGATGAGCCCTCACATGGTACCTTCATGTCCTCATTCACCTGAGGTTGAGGTTCTCGGTTCTTCTCTATGCCGCAGCATTTAGCAGGACTTTCCTCCACACGAGAGACCAAGCAAAACACTGTTCCACCGCATGTCCTCCTGCCTTTACTCTGCTTCGTGAGATCTGAACTGGTCTTTTCAGAGTCGAGTTGAACAGAAGATGGAACCCTGAGCTTCGGCAGGTTGGACTCAGGTGATGTCACTGTTCCTCTTCCTGATTGGTTTACACACCGTCCCGACGTCCCGATCACGGATACAAGAGGATGCTTCGTCTGGAACGTAGCAGAACATGAGTTTGGTGTTCTCTCAGATGTGGACCCCTTTAGTTCATCCATACATCTTCCAGGGTTTGTTGCTCCAGCAGGTTGGATGGAGGTCTCTGTGGGCCTGTAGGGTGGAGGCGGTATGTAGTTTGGAGGATAATTAAAAATAGGACTTTTCATCATAGACTTTTTATTTGTATGTTCTAATGGAGAACCTGGTTTCAAGGAAACATAAGAAGTGGGTGGTTTGCATTTCACTGGTTCCTGGTGGATTTGGGGATGTGGTATTGGTATGGTTCCAGGTACTTTTTTGTGAACGATCATCTTGGCAGAACCTGAAGGCCTCTGGATATTTAATAAATGGTGGATGCCACCCAACCTCTCCCTGTCAGCATGTCTCCTCCTGGGCAGGGAGGTGTAGTACCGCGTGGCCCAAGCCTCCAGCTCTTCTCTTCTGTTTGCAGCAGAACCGAGTTCCCACTCCGGTTGTTTGGGTCTCCATGTGTTCGCCTGACCCCATCGTTCTACGAGACCCTGGTGTCCTGCACTTGGTCTCATCATCTCTGCACCTCCATACTCAGGAACGCGTTGACTTTGGAAAGGTGGAGTTCTGTTAGTCCACCTCACATGTCCTCTCAGGGTTCCATCAGTGTGTGGTTGGACTCCGTAAGGATCCGAAAAGCAGCCATGATGCCTACAGAACCAGAAACATCAGAACCACACCCAGTTTCATTCTGTTCACACAAACAAGGAACCAGGTTCCAAAGAGTGTCTCAGACTCTACATTATACACAACACACACACTACACAACACACACTCACTACACAATACACAACACACACACTACATACAACATACACACAATACAATTGATTATAAGTTAATGATGATTATTAATGAGCTTGTTATTAATTGCTTTACTGGTAGTTTGTTAATGATGCTCTGTGTTTATAAAGTCTGACATTGTCCTGCTGAAATAATGCTGGACTTTATGGAAG
This sequence comes from Corydoras sp. C115, assembly GCA_019802505.1. NCBI lineage: Eukaryota > Metazoa > Chordata > Actinopteri > Siluriformes > Callichthyidae > Corydoras > Corydoras sp. C115. The sequence continues at coordinate 176,824 of JAFMOC010000897.1, read as the reverse complement.
ATAAAGACAGGACTCCCTGATGTTCCTCTCCAGAGGTCAGGGGCTCGTTCCTGCTGCTCCAGCGTACCCTGACGGATGTTGGCTTGTGTCCCTGAGCGTTGTCTTTAGCACAGAGAACGCCACCTTCTGGTTTTTTTTGGTGATTACGTTGGGATGTGACCGATCTGATCTCAGCTCACAGATCCAGAGTTTCAGAGTAGAACTGAGGTAGAACATTCTCCTGGACGTTCTGATCAGCACCGGCAGCGGGGTGTAAAGAGAACACTGACCTTGCGAGACGTTCTGATCGGAGCTCCAGTCTGAAATTATTACTGATTTATTGATCTGTGTGATTTATTCATACATTTTGTTACTTTGTTACAGATTTTGTCTCTTGGCTCTTTATAACCTGAAACACTGGAAACGTAATGCACACACACACACACACACACACACACACACACACACACACACACACAGAGTACCTGTGTGCGCTGACGTTCTCCTCTGCTGCTCGGGTTCTGACTGTGTGACTGAGAGGCTCTCTCCCACCGAACAGCTCCATCTGCTGGACACTGTTAATAATAAACACTGAATCCGAGCGTCTGCTTTAATTATTATAATATTAATCTACAAATCATCATAAATATTAACAATACAGAATTAATAACATTAACAAAAACATTCACTGATTACTGATTTATACAGAATGGAATTATAATCATTATTATTAGATTTCATATAAAACCATTAAGTTTGGGAAAAGAAAAAAAGAGCAATAACGTGAACACGCCCCCAACAGGACAAACCCTTAATAACAGGTTTGATTGATTCACTGAATTTGACATTAATGAGAACAAGTCCCGAAACATTTCACACTTACCCAAAATAATGAAAACAATTCAAACAAATAAAAAACTAGTAATTATAATATTAATGAACATATTTACCTTTAAGCAGCTGAGCTGAGACACACACACGTCCTGCACTGAAGTGTGAACACACACACACACACACACACACACCTCCTGTGTCAACGTGCTCTCTCTCTCTCTCACACACACACACACACACACACACACACACACACACACACACATTTAACAGGAGTGTGTTTATACATTCTTTGGTTGTCGTTGGCTCCACCCCCCCCCCCCCCACCCCCCCGTTCTTACTATCTCTTCATTAAAAAGGCTGAAAAAACTTTTAATTAAAAGATGTTTATGAAAAACTGTGAATGTAAACACTTTCTGAGAATATTCTCTAATCACACACACACACACACACCCACACCCCCCACACACCCCCCCCCCCCACACACACACACACACCCACTCAGTGAGTAATGTGTAGGTCAGCAGGTTGTATTGTAGGTGAGGATTAGAGTCAGACACACAGACTGTGACGTCATTCATTCTCTCCTTTTGTTATTTTTATTTCTAAACATCTGACTGGTTTAACTGAACCACGCTGTACGGGGTGGGGGGGACGGGGGGGACGGGGGGGACGGGGTGGGACGGGGTGGACGGGTTGGGACAGGGTGGTGGGACGGGGGGGACGGGGTGGGACGCTTCCCCTCAGGAACTGAATGAAGCAGAACCCAGCCGTGAGGATCTTCAGGAGAACACTGATGATGGAGTTGGTGTGGATGAGGAGGTGAATGTTGATGTTTCCATTTCTGCTGATGCTGTTCTCCGTGGGTTCCTGGGTTCGAAGCAGATTTATAAACATTAATATTGTTCTCCTGGTCTCTGTGGAACAGCTCCACTCTGAACCAACGTGGAAGACAGAACTGGTAGGTTCCGTGTTCCTCTCCATCTTAGAGGAGAGGCAAATGATATCAGAACCCACCACCCAGAACCCAGACACTCGCACCTGCAGAAGAAAACACACTGAACCTGAACTTCAGACAGAACTGAAGATGAAAGGATTTCAGAGCGAGGACATGTTTAAACTTCATCATCTCACAGAAGCTTGTTAATTATTAATCATTAATTAAAACAGTTCTGCTCCTTTAATCTGATCCGCGATCAGCACTAAATCCGTCACGGCTGGTTGAGAAACTGCCTTCTGTAATGTGGCCGCTAGATGGCAGTGTATAGTTGTTAGAGAAACCAGCGTTCACGTTAGAACCCGGACTAGATGACGTCACGTTGTGTAACTGTACTCCACACACGCCGGGATTAATAACACCGCTTTATGGGATTTATTCTCTATAATGCCACGCCCTCTCACACCTCATTGATTAATTAGTTTAGTAATTAGTAATTAGTGAGTGATCAGTTACCTCATCGAGCAGCAAGAATGCTGACCAGCACACTGCCCCCTCCATGGGTCACTTCCCCCGGAACTCGAACCCCTGACTCTGAAAACACACACACAGCCTCAGCCCTGACACACACACACACACACACACACACACACACACACACACACACACACACACACACACACACACACACAGCCTCAGCCCTGACACACACACACACACACACACACACACACACACACACACACACACATACACACACACACACACACACACACACACACACACACACACACAGCCTCAGCCCTGACACACACACACACACACACACACACACACACATACACACTCACACACACACACACACACACACACACACACAGCCTCAGCCCTGACACACACACACACACACACACACACACACACACACACACACACACACAGCCTCAGCCCTGACACACACACACACACACACACACACACACACACACACACACACACACACACACACACACAGCCTCAGCCCTGACACACACACACACACACACACACACAGCCTCAGCCCTGACACACACACACACACACACACACACACACACACACACACACACACACACACACAGCCTCAGCCCTGACACACACACACACACACACACACACACACACACACATACACACACACACACACACACACACACACACACACACACACACACACACACACACAGCCTCAGCCCTGACACACACACACACACACACACACACACACACACATACACACTCACACACACACACACACACACACACACAGCCTCAGCCCTGACACACACACACACACACACACACACACACACACACACAGCCTCAGCCCTGACACACACACACACACACACACACACACACACACACACACACACACACACACACACAGCCTCAGCCCTGACACACACACACACACACACACACACAGCCTCAGCCCTGACACACACACACACACACACACACACACACACACACACACACACACACACACACAGCCTCAGCCCTGACACACACACACACACACACACACACACACACACACACACACACACACACACACACACAGCCTCAGCCCTGACACACACACACACACACACACACACACACACACACACACACACACACACACAGAGCAGCCTTCATGAGTTTCCTCTCATCAGGAGAACGTTCTGTACTAACATGGGGAGAACATGCAAAACCACAGCGTGGTTGACTGTCTCAGAGGCAGATGGTTCCATGGTTTAAGATGAGGTCTGTGATTGGCTGTTTTAAAGGTGATAATAGTTTGAGGAACAGGAACTGAAAGAAGAACTGAGAACTGAACCGGAGATCACATGACTTCATAATTGTGACGTCACAATCAATTCATGTCGTCATGTATTAAGAGATTAATGGAATAATTGAAGTGGACAGAGGAGGCTGCGGTACGCATGTTCTGCCACAGGGTGGCGCAGTTTACAGGTTTAAATGAAATAATCACAATACTTTTGATGAAGATGAAGATGATGATGATTAATTAAGTTAAACTTACTGAAGCCGCTTCACTCAAATCCGATCCAAACATCATCAGCCTGAAAGTCCTCCACACCTCCACCCAGCTCCACCTGTTACCCCACACCTCCACCCAGCTCCACCTGTTACCCCACACCTCCACCCAGCTCCACCTGTTACCCCACACCTCCACCCAGCTCCATCTGTTACCCCACACCTCCACCCAGCTCCACCTGTTACCCCACACCTCCACCCAGCTCCACCTGTTACCCCACACCTCCACCCAGCTCCACCTGTTACCCCGCACCTCCACCCAGCTCCATCTGTTACCCCGCACCTCCACCCAGCTCCACCTGTTACCCCACACCTCCACCCAGCTCCATCTGTTACCCCGCACCTCCACCCAGCTCCACCTGTTACCCCGCACCTCCACCCAGCTCCATCACCCCACACCTCCACCCAGCTCCACCTGTTACCCCACACCTCCACCCAGCTCCATCTGTTACCCCGCACCTCCACCCAGCTCCACCTGTTACCCCGCACCTCCACCCAGCTCCATCTGTTACCCCGCACCTCCACCCAGCTCCACCTGTTACCCCGCACCTCACCTCCACCCCCACACCTCCACCCAGCTCCATCTGTTACCCCGCACCTCCACCCAGCTCCATCTGTTACCCCGCACCTCCACCCAGCTCCACCTGTTACCCCGCACCTCCACCCAGCTCCATCTGTTACCCCACACCTCCACCCAGCTCCATCTGTTACCCCGCACCTCCACCCAGCTCCATCTGTTACCCCACACCTCCACCCACAGAGGGCGCTCTGATCATCAGAAACCACACCCATCACTTCAAAGGACCGACATTCCACCCAACGCGCATGCGTCAACATGCTGCACATGCACAAAATGTGTGCTTTTCTTCTTGTTCATGTTTGGGGAATTAATCATTTTTATAGAGTTTTAAATGCGTTATTATTATTATCATTATTATTATCATTATTATTATTATTATTATTATTATTATTATTATTATCATTATTATTATTATCATTATTATTATTATTATTATTATTATAGGCGGCACGGTGGCTTAGTGGTTTAGCATGTTCTCCTCTCAGCACTAGGGATTCCTGGTTCGAATCCCCATCTGGGTGGAGTTTCCATGTTCTCCCCGTGTCTGCGTGGGTTTCCTCCGGGTTCTCCGGTTTCCTCCCACAGTCCAAAAACATGGATCAAGGTCAATTGAGATCTCCAAATTGCCCCATATAGAGTGTGTGTGTGAGTGAGTGTGTGTCCAGCGATAGATTGGCGTCCTGTCCTGGGTCTATCTGCCCAGCGCCCGAAACGTTCTCCCCTGGATGGGCATGGGGAACCCCCCCCCCCCCCCGACCCTAATAGAGGATAAAGTGGAAGATAATGAATAATAATTATTATTATAAACAGAACTTTAATATCAATCATTCTGTTATTATACTGTTCTGTTGCTATAAAGACATTTTGTATAAGGACTCCGGAAGTCTTTACTATATATGGATGGTTCGTTTACATATAGAGAAGTAGGACAGCCCACCTATATATAATGTATACACACACACACACACACACACACACACACACACACACACACACACACACACACACTTCAGAGTCGCGGTTTTCTACCTTTGATGATTTTATATTTAAACAAATTTCCGACTTCTGAGGGTTTATTGGAACATAACCTGTAATACAGCGATCAACCACACGGTGACGCCAAACTCACTTATTTAGTGTCACTGCGTTCTTTTGTATTTCATTATTTAAAAAAAAGATAATTATAAGTTAATAATTTAAATTCTGATCCAAACTCATCCTGTTATGATTTATAGTTTAAACATGTTGTACTTCAGTCACGTGATTAATTAAAGAATATATTTGCTTTCATTTGAATATTTGAATGAATGTGTTTTGATGTGGAGGTGATTTATCTAAAAGTTCTCTGATCAATAAATTCATCTTTTATAAAAACAGTTTTAATGAACTTTATAAATAAAACTTCATTTTCATAAAAACACATTTACATTCACATTTACATCTGCATCACATTACAGAACATCTGCCGCTCCAGCTCCAGGAGATACGTCACCACCTGCTCTTCAAACCACGGCGTCCCTCAGACACCACACAGCCTGATCTCCTGACCATCAGCAGAAGAACCCTGGATCACCAGAGCTCAGGTTACAAACTGTGGAACTGTTCTTCACATTCTCCTCACTGCTGCTGGAACTGTTCAGGATCTTCACACACCCACAGCTGGAGGAACGATGACCCACACACAGCTGGAGGAACGATGACCCACACACAGCTGGAGGAACGATGATGACCCACACACAGCTGGAGGAACGATGACCCAACCACAGCTGGAGGAACAATGATGACCCAACCACAGCTGGAGGAACGATGATGACCCAACCACAGCTGGAGGAACAATGATGACCCAATCACAGCTGGAGGAACGATGACCCACACACAGCTGGAGGAACGATGATGACCCACACACAGCTGGAGGAACGATGACCCACACACAGCTGGAGGAACGATGATGACCCACACACAGCTGGAGGAACGATGACCCAACCACAGCTGGAGGAACAATGATGACCCAACCACAGCTGGAGGAACGATGATGACCCAACCACAGCTGGAGGAACAATGATGACCCAATCACAGCTGGAGGAACGATGACCCACACACAGCTGGAGGAACGATGACCCACACACAGCTGGAGGAACAATGATGACCCACACACAGCTGGAGGAACGATGACCCAACCACAGCTGGAGGAACAATGATGACCCAACCACAGCTGGAGGAACGATGACCCACACACAGCTGGAGGAACGATGACCCACACACAGCTGGAGGAACGATGACCCACACACAGCTGGAGGAACAATGATGACCCACACACAGCTGGAGGAACGATGACCCACACACAGCTGGAGGAACGATGACCCACACACAGCTGGAGGAACGATGACCCACACACAGCTGGAGGAACGATGATGACCCACACACAGCTGGAGGAACAATGATGACCCACACACAGCTGGAGGATCTGTGAGCACTCACAGCTGGAGGAAGGGTCCCTCAGAACAGCTGGATGAACTGCAGGTTGATGTGTCTCTCTGGGACGAGCAGGGTTCGGGTCATGGGTCGGACCGGACCTCCACTCGGATCGGGTTTCACATCGAAACGTAACAAAATCTGTAAAAATAAAATAATAAAATAAAATGAATCTTAAAGTTGTAATTAAATAACGAAGAGCCGAAGGACGAATGTATGTGGACACGCCTCTTATGATTGGGATGTGAACGGTTGAGGTTCAGATCCGGGATCGTTACAGTGACCCAGCCCCAGGTCATCACGGTGAGGTGAAATGACCGTGACCTTTGAACTCCACTGAGTCAGAGTGGACATGCATTGGGTTCAGTGTGCGAGCTGCAGGAGAACGGTTCCTGTGAGTGAGCGGGCGAGCGAGGGGGTGAGGGAGCTCAGTGGTTCGGGGGTTGGTTTGTGGGTTCTAATCCCAGCTGCACTGTAGTTAGCGTCCCTCACTGCTGCAGGGGGCGCTGTGTCAGTGACGTGTGAAGTGAAGTTAGGTGGCGCTACCCGACTGAGCGCCAGGTACAGCTCCAGCTCGGCGAGGCGGCGCCCCACGCAGCTCCGCTTGCCCACGCCGAACGGAACCGACGAGAACGGGTGCGTCCCCTCCCCCCGGTCCAGCCACCGCCGAGGGACGAACGCGTCCGGGTCCGAGAACTGGGCCGGGTCACGTGACGTGGCGTAATGACACAGAGTGATGAGCGTCTGCAGAACACACACACACACACACACACACACACACACACACACACACACACTCATCATCCAGTGCTGTGTTCTAAAGCGGGGGACATGGTTCCGCTGTGGTTTGTTGTTGTGGATCAGAACCTTTTTGGGGATCCGGTATCCCCCCACCGTGAGGTCAGCGTGGGAGATGACGCGGGCGTTTCCGGGAACCACGGGGTATAACCTGTTTAAAGAACGAGGCGTTGACCCGGCGTTCGCTCATCACCGAGAGCTTAACACAGAATTAAAATCTCCTTAATTAACCTCGTTATCTCTTTGATGACGGCTTTCAGCAGGGGCATGGACGCCACGTCGGCCGCCGAGGGGACGCCCCGGTCACCCACGACCTTCCTGACCTCTGACCTGAGGGCCGACTGTACCTCGGGGTGTCGGGAGAGTTCATAGAGCGACCACGAGAGGGTGCTGGAGATCTGCAAGGAAATAAACATCAATCAGACCTGAATAATCAACAACCAATCACAACAACCAATCACAACAACCAATCACAACAACCAATCACAACACGATCACAACAACCAATCACAACAACCAATCACAACAACCAATCACAACAACCAATCACAACAACCAATCACAAAAACCAATCACAACAACCAATCACAACACGATCACAACAACCAATCACAACATCCAATCACAACAACCAATCACAACAACCAATCACAACAACCAATCACAACAACCAATCACAACAACCAATCACAACAACCAATCACAACAACCAATCACAACAACCAATCACAACAACCAATCACAACAACCAATCACAACAACCAATCACAACAACCAATCACAACAACCAATCATAACACGATCACAACAACCAATCACAACAACCAATCACAACAACCAATCACAACAACCAATCACAACACGATCACAACAACCAATCACAACAACCAATCACAACAACCAATCACAACAACCAATCACAACAACCAATCACAACAACCAATCACAACATCAATCATAACACGACACAAAACTACAACACACAATCACAAAACCAATCACAACAACCGGTCAGGTTAAGGTCACAACAAAGGTTCAGGACCATCACAAAGGTTCAACCAATCATAACACGATCACAACAACCAATCACAACAACCAATCACAACATCAACACAATCACACACAGCTCGAACTCACTACAGTCACGACAGCACACCAACAAACTACAAAACACTCAATCCAATCTGCGTCTGCGCCGGTCAGGTTAAGGTTCAGGACTCTGATTGGTCAGGTTAAGGTTCAGGACTCATGCTGATTGGTCAGGTTAAGGTTCAGGACTCTGATTGGTCAGGTTAAGGTTCAGGACTCTGATTGGTCAGGTTAAGGTTCAGGACTCATGCTGATTGGTCAGGTTAAGGTTCAGGACTCATGCTGATTGGTCAGGTTAAGGTTCAGGACTCATGCTGATTGGTCAGGTTAAGGTTCAGGACTCTGATTGGTCAGGTTAAGGTTCAGGACTCTGATTGGTCAGGTTAAGGTTCAGGACTCTGATTGGTCAGGTTAAGGTTCAGGACTCTGATTGGTCAGGTTAAGGTTCAGGACTCATGCTGATTGGTCAGGTTAAGGTTCAGGACTCTGATTGGTCAGGTTAAGGTTCAGGACTCATGCTGATTGGTCAGGTTAAGGTTCAGGACTCTGATTGGTCAGGTTAATGTTCAGGATTCATGCTGATTGGTCAGGTTAAGGTTCAGGACTCTGATCATGGTTCAGGACTCATGCTGATTAATGTTCAGGACTCATGCTGATTGGGACTCAGGTTAAGGTTAAGGTTCAGGACTTGATTGGTCAGGACTCTGATTGGTCAGGTTAAGGTCAGGTTAAGGTTCAGGACTCTGATTGGTCAGGTTAAGGTTCAGGACTCTGATTGGTCAGGTTAAGGTTCAGGACTCTGATTGGTCAGGTTAAGGTTCAGGACTCTGATTGGTCGGTTAGTTCAGGGGGTCAGACTGATTTCTTTGCAGTTCTAATCTCAGATCGTCTGATCAGGTCTGATTGTTTATGAAGGCAGGAGTAATCGAGTACCGTGTCCACTCCGGCCAGCAGCAGCTCTGTCACGTTACTGTAGACCGATTTCATTGGCATGCCGGAGCGAGACAGGAAATAGGTCAGGTAGTGAGCGTGGACTTCCTGTCCTTGCTGCAGTCTCTCGCCCGTCTCTCTGAGGTGCCGATCGACGTGACCTTTAGCTGGACATCCACAGACATGACCGTTAATGTGAGTGGACCGGGTCCAGAACCGGCGGAGGTTCTGAGGCTCACCGAACTGAAACATGTCATCCCAGCACTCGCAGAACGTCTCCCACGGCCTCGGGATGAGCCGGTGCAGCCAGGACGGCATCGCCATGGTGACCAGGGTCATCACAAACATCCGGTTAATGGACTTTATGAAGCGCTCCGTTTCCACGGGAACCACGGGATCCAGACAACCAATCCGGGACCCGAACAGAACCGAGGAGATACCTGAAGAAGACAACACACACAGACAGTGTAGCTGTGCTGGTGTGTAGTTGGGTTGTGTAGTTGTGTTTGGTGTGTAGTTGTGTTGTCTGAGTGTGTAGTTGTGTTGGTGTGGTTTGGTGTGTGTAGTTGTGTTGGGTGGTTGTATTTGGTGGTGTGTAGTTGTGTGGGTGTGTTGGTGTGTGTAGTTGTGTTGGGTGGTTGTATTTGGTGGTGTGTAGTTGTGTGGGTGTGTTGGTGTGGTTGTGTTGGTGTGTTGGTGTGTTGGTGTGTGGTTGTGTGGTTGTGTGGGTGTGGTTGTGTGGGTGTGGTTGTGTGGGTGTGGTTGTGTTGGTGTGGTTGTGTTGGTGTGGTTTGGTGTGTGTAGTTGTGTTGGGTGGTTGTATTTGGTGGTGTGTAGTTGTGTGGTTGTGTTGGTGTGTTGGTGTGTTGGTGTGTTGGTGTGTGGTTGTGTGGTTGTGTGGGTGTGGTTGTGTGGGTGTGGTTGTGTGGGTGTGGTTGTGTTGGTGTGGTTGTGTTGGTGTGGTTGTGTTGGTGTGGTTGTGTGGTTGTGTAGTTGTGTTGGTGTGGTTGTGTGGGTGTGTGGTTGTGGTATGGTGGTACCCTCCAGGCCGAACTTGTAGAACAGGTTGGAGATGTCGGGGACGAGGCGGTCCTGGCGCTGGCGTGAGTGTTTTAATGTTTGTGTTGTTGTGGTTTGGTTTGGTGGTGTGTAGTTGTGTGGGTGTGGGTGTGTTGGTGTGGTTGTGTGGTTGTGGTATGGTGGTACCCTCCAGGCCGAACTTGTAGAACAGGTTGGAGATGTCGGGGACGAGGCGGTCCTGGCGCTGGTGTGAGTGTTTTAATGTTTGTGTTGTTGTGGTTTGGTGGTGTATAGTTGTGTTGGTGTGGTTGTGTGGTTGTGTGGTTGTGGTATGGTGGTACCCTCCAGGCCGAACTTGTAGAACAGGTTGGAGATGTCGGGGACGAGGCGGTCCTGGCGCTGGCGTGAGCGGAGCTGCAGGTGGTCGATCAGGTCGCTCACCACGGCGTTGAGGGAACCATCATACAGCTCCACCGCTTTGGGACGCAGCATGTGTTTGGCAAGAAGACTCCGAACCTTCTGCCACTCCGCCCCCTCACTGACATCAGAGCAAACATCCAATCAGACGCCAGCTCTCATTTATTATTCAACAACCTTCACTTCAGCTAAATGTTCCTGATCTAGCTTCCTCCAACACCATCATCTCCATCATCTCCATTATCTCCATCATCATCATCATCAACTCCACCATCTTCATCATCATCTCCACCATCTCCACCATCATCATCATCATCATCATCTCCACCATCTCCACCATCATCATCATCATCTCCATCATCTCCATCATCATCATCATCATCATCATCATCATCATCATCATCATCATCATCTCCATCATCATCATCATCATCACCATCTCCACCATCAGCCGGGTTAATCTAACTGACACTCACGAGCACCTTCAGTTTGTTGCTTCATTAGAACTTCTAATCTTCATTAGAACTACACGGAACATGGAACTATGAGCATGATGGGAAATGTCATATCTGACCTCTGATCTCTGATTGGTCAGATTTAAGCACACCATCGTAACGTTTTAATGGAGATGAAAGTGGACGTACGCAGTCAGGAGTCCGTAGCCGTGTCCCCTCAGCTTCCTGTAGTCCTTCCAGGAGGAGATCTCTGATCTCATGGGGGTGTGTCCTTCCTGACGGAGCACCTGCTCGATCAGCTCGGGTTCTGCGACATGAACGGTCAGAAGTGGGCCAACCTCCACCTTCCACACCGGCCCATAGCGCCGCCGCCCCTCCACCTGCACAGAGTAATGTAATCAGACCCTCCACCTGCAGAGCAGATGTGTTGTATTGTGTGTTCAGGTGTGTGTTCAGATGTGTGTTCAGGTGTGTGTTCAGGTGTGTGTTCAGGTGTGTGTGTGTGTGTGGTACCTGTAGTTCGTGCAGGCGGGACACGCCCCGTTTTGCCAGCAGGTCCCAGATGAAGCTGAGTGTGGAGGGTCCTGGTATCTGATCCAGAGTTTTGACTTTTTGCACCTGGTCCACGGTCCAGCTGACCGCCGGGGCCACGCCCCTCCAGCCCACACGCATCACCTGCTGAGCCATTCTCACACACTGTCACACTCACACACACACACACACACTCACACACACACTCACAGTCCCGCTGAGAGGCAGTGAGCTGATTACACACACTCTCAATTTATAACAGTCACCAGTCTCTCCAAATATGATGGGGGCGGGACTATTCTAAAAGGTGTGACCAATCAGAATGAAGGACTCTGGCAAACCCTCAGATTGTGTGCAGGCTGAGCGGGTTCCTCTGAAACGTCCCACTGAGAAACGTCTTCAGCAGAACCGTATCGAGAACCCAGTGGACCCTGCACCCTGAAGCAACGTTACAGAACCTCGTTAAGAAAGAACTCATTACAGCGCTCTGATCTAAAACCACACAGCTGGGATAGGACACAATGTGAACGTCTGTGGAACCCGATCAGTAAACGATGGTGATTAATGACGGGCAGGTCGGCCGCTTCAGTGGGCTCTCATCGGATTAAAGGTGAAGTTAAACTGAAGCCCATGGTTCTGAACGGTGGCGGTCATGTGATCTGACTGAAGACTTTCTGTGCTGTCCACAGAACCGCATCGGGGGGGTCACTGCAGAACTGACCGCTCCTCCAGCGGAACACGGAACCGTCCATCGGTGAGATGGGACCGGCCTGACCAGGACCCCGATGAGATTAAAGGTTGAATCGGGTTCTGAGTGCTCCACAGTTTGAAGCGCAGACTGCAGACCGTTCTTATCTGAACACACACACACGCAGAGCGGGGAACCGGAGCACGGTTCTGCTGAAAACTAATCAATACTCTGATACGTGCAGAACATTATCAGCACAGGAACTGAGGAACCGAGTGTTTGAGCTGCAGATTATCAGAGTAAAGTGCACACACACAGAGGGCCCCCCCCCCACATCTGCAGACATGACCCGCACCAGGTGTGTGAGTGTGTGTGTGTGTGAGTGTGTGTGTGTGAGTGTGTGTGTGTGTGTGTGTGTGAGGGGGGGTGAAGGTTCACCTCCATCAGCTGTAGATTGTGGCTCATGCACACAGCACACCGGAGAACTCATTAAAAAATCAGATCCACGGTTCAGAAACCTGTCATTAATTATTAGATTAATTATTAATGAGTCATTATCATCCTGAGACTTTTATTCTTCAGTTAATTACAGAATATTTACAACTAAAAGTTTAAAACCTTAAAATATTAGATGTTCAGGAAATTAGATGTTAAATGTTCAATATTAGAAAAAAATTCAGATGTTATAAATAAATAATTAACTTAATAAATATTAAAAATAATAAATAAAATGTCAATCATCATCATCATTCGTTTTCTACATTTAATTATCTGTAAGTGTATTTTTGTGTGAGTGAGTGTGTGTGAGTGTGTGTGAGTGTGTGAGTGAGTGTGTGTGAGTGTGTGAGAGTGTGTGAGAGTGTGTGAGAGTGTGTGAGTATGTGTGAGTGTGTGTGTGTGTGAGTGTGTGTGTGTGTGTGTGTGTGTGTGTGTGAGTGTGTGAGTGTGTGTGAGTGTGTGAGTGTGTGTGAGTGTGTGTAATTCTCAGAGTTGGAGGTTCTCAGTTCGTTATGTTTCAGGGAACTGGTTTTTGGTTCTTGATATCTGTTATGTCTCACAGTTCTCATTACAGACATGAAGTTCAGTTCAGGAACCAACGCGGAACTCGTTCTGAACTTATTCATTAACTCTGATAAAGTAGAGCAGACTGAGACTTAGAACCTTCTGCAGGATCAACACGTCTCTGAGACTCAGAACCTTCTGCAGGACCGACACGTCTCTGAGACTCAGAACCTTCTGCAGGACCGACACGTCTCTGAGACTCAGAACCTTCTGCAGGACCGACACGTCTCTGAGACTCAGAACCTTCTGCAGGACCGACACGTCTCTGAGACTCAGAACCTTCTGCAGGACCAACACGTGTTGGTCATGTGGAAGGAAACCCGGAGGAAACCCACACGGACACGGGGAGAACATGGAAACTCCACCCAGATGGGGATTCGAACCGGGAATCCCTAGTGCTGAGAGGAGAACATGCTAAACCACTAAGCCACCGTGTCACCCAGCTTTATAAAATGAACCCTTAATTTAACCTGAAACTCAAATCCTGGGTTCAGAGGTTCTGCAGTGGGTTCTGATTTAGGTTCCAACATTTAGGGTTAAAATTTGGGTCTCTACAGAATGAATGTGTGTATAACGTATGTGTGTGTGTGTGTGTGTGTGTGAGTGTGTGTGTGTGTGTGTGTGTGTGAGTGTGTGAGTGTGTGTGTGAGTGTGAGTGTGTGTGTGTGAGGTCATACATGCAGCTCCGTTATCAGATCTTTGAATCTTATTAAATCGGTTCTCTCGTTTCTGATGTTTTCTTTTGATTGGTTTTTAATTACATGCTGTAATTAGTGGATGTTGGTTAACGAGGCTGCACTGCGTTCAGGTGGAGTGCAGTGTTTGGTTTGGGGGGGGTGGGGGTGCAGTGTTTGGTTTGGGGGGGGTGGGGGTGCAGTGTTTGGTTTGGGGGGGGGGGGGGGGGTGCAGTGTTCATGGAACCAGCTTCAGGGAAAATCTATGCAGGTTTGTGGGACAGAGAGTAAAGTTCAGAGATCAATCGGAGCTTCGGCCACGTCGCCGGCACGGCCTCAGGAGGTCCTCAGGAACCTCACCAGGAACCTCCACCGGGAACTTCACCAGGAACCTCCACCAGGAACCTCCACCGGGAATCTCAGTCCCAAGTTCCTAAGGTACCTGCTACCTCCACCAAGCAGAACAGGCGCCCGACCCCAATTGCTCCCCGGGGCTGCCCACCGCTCCGGGCAGTGTGTGTGTGTGTGTGTGTGTGTGTGTGTGTGTGTGTGTGTGGAGGACACACTCCTCTGTGTGTAAAGCTTCATCACCAAATCCCAAAACGACAGTAGGGTCTGAAGCTCTGTATTTGATGACATCACAGGAGCTTTATTATGAGAGTTCTGATGTTTGATCACATGATCACTGTGTAACTGTTACAGAGAACAAATCAAATTAAAAAGTCGCTGAGGGATGACCGGCGTTCCGGGTCTCGGGATGATGTCATGATGATGTCATGATGATGTCATCAGCAGGATCGTGGACACGGCGGAAGACGGCGAGGAAATTCTGTCCTCCGTTTCTCTGAACCTTCTTCCCTTCTTCTGTACATGTTCCTAACCGTGTGATGATGATGTCATCACTCTGTCATCAAACATCAAAGTCAGTACACACATCCATAACACCCCCCCCCCCATCAATACACCCCCCCCATCAATACACCCACCATCTCCACCCCACCCCCCGTCTATAAACCCATGCATGTATCACTGCTGAGGTGTGGGGGGGGGGGGTGGGGGGGGGGGTGTATGAGAAGCGTACCAAGTCCTGGTCAGACACTCTGCTGAACAGTGGATGTTCTGTAAAGTGTTTCACCATCCAGAGGTGAACCTCCTCCACATCTGTAATGGTGTAAACCAGCCCCTGAGACAGACACACAGTTCATCAGAAGGTTGTAAAAGAGACGTTGGTGGTGAGAGTGGAGGTGAGAGTGAGAGTGGAGGTGAGAGTGAGAGTGGAGGTGGTGAGAGTGGAGGTGGTGGTGGTGGAGGGTGTGGAGGTGGTGGGAGTGGAGGTGGTGGTGGTTGTGGTGGTGCTGGTGGAGGGTGGTGGTGGGTGTGGTGGTGGGTGGTGGTGGAGTTGGTGGTGTGGAGGTGGTGATGGTGGAGTGTGAGACTTGGAACAAAGCAGGGTCAGGTGGTGGGAGTGGAGGTGGTGGTGGTGGTGGTGGTGGTGGTGGGGGAGGTGGTGATGGTGGGTGTGGAGGTGGTGGGAGTGGTGGTGGTGGTGGTTGTGGTGGTGCTGGTGGTGATGGTGGGTGTGGAGGTGGTGGGAGTGGAGGTGGTGGTGGTTGTGGTGGTGCTGGTGGAGGTTCTGGTGGTGATGGTGGGTGTGGAGGTGGTGGGAGTGGAGGTACTGGTGGTGGTGTGGTGGTGCTGGTGGAGGTTCTGGTGGTGATGGTGGGTGTGGAGGTGGTTGTGGTGGAGGTTCTGGTGGTTGTGGTGCTGGTGGAGGTTCTGGTGGTGATGGTGGAGGTTCTGGTGGTGATGGTGGGTGTGGAGGTGGTGGTGGGAGGGGAGGTTCTGGTGGTTGTGGTGCTGGTGGAGGTTGTGGTGGTGATGGTGGAGGTTCTGGTGGTGATGGTGGAGGTTCTGGTGGTGATGGTGGAGGTTGTGGTGGTGATGGTGGAGGTTCTGGTGGTGATGGTGGAGGTTCTGGTGGTGGTGATGGTGGAGGTTCTGGTGGTGATGGTGGAGGTTCTGGTGGTGATGGTGGAGGTTCTGGTGGTGATGGTGGGTGTGGAGGTGGTGGTGATGGTGGTGATGGTGGAGGTTCTGGTGGTGATGGTGGAGATGGTGGAGGTTCTGGTGGTGATGGTGGAGGTTCTGGTGGTGATGGTGGAGGTTCTGGTGGTGATGGTGGAGGTTGTGGTGGTGATGGTGGAGGTTGTGGTGGTGATGGTGGTGGAGGTTCTGGTGGTGATGGTGGTGATGGTGGAGGTTGTGGTGGTGATTGTGGATTCTTGGTGGAAGGTGTGGGTGATGGTGGTGATGGTGGAAGGTTCTGGTGGTGATGGTGGAGGTTCTGGTGGTGATGGTGGTGATGGTGGAGTTTCTGGTGGTGATGGTGGAGGTTCTGGTGGTGATGGTGGAGGTTGTGGTGGTGATGGTGACATGTTGCTCTGATCAAGACTTTATTCAAACGGATGTGAACATGATTAACCACATCCACAGAACATCCATAAAAACAAGTGTGTGTGTGTGTATATATATACACGTGTGTGTGTGTGTGTGTGTGTGTGGTTGTGGTGTGTGTGGTTGTAGGTAATTATATATATAAATTAACACGTGTGTGTGGTGTGTGTGTCTGGTGGGTGTGTATTTGATATTTATATACACGTTGGTGTGTGTGTGTGGTGTGTGTGTGTGTGTGTGGTGGGGTGGGTATGTGTATATAATACACGTGTGTGTGGGTTGGTGTGTGTGTGTGGTGGTGTGTGGTGTGTGTATGTATATATATACACGTGTGTGGGTGGTGTGTTGTGTGTGGGTGGTGGTGGTGAAGTGTATGTATGGTATGTGGTGGTGTGTGGTAGTCCCTCACCCCCAACGCGCAGTGTGTAAGCGTACTCCGCTAGTAAAGTGGAACTGATGATTCTCCATTTGTGTTTGGTTTTCTTGAAGTGAGGATCAGGAAACAGGAAGAACATCTTACTGAGCTGCACACACACACACACACACACACACACACACACACACACACACGCGCGCGCACACAAAAACACACACACACAAACAGACACACAAACAGACACACAAACAGACACACACAGAGACACACACAGAGACACACACAGAGACAGACACAGAGACAGACACAGAGACAGACACACACAGAGACAGACACACACAGAGACACACACAGAGACAGACACAGAGACAGACACACACACAGACACACACAGAGACACACACAGAGACAGACACACACAGAGACACACACAGAGACACACACAGAGACAGACACAGAGACAGACACACACACAGACACAACAGAGACACAACACAGAGGACAGACACAGAGGAACAGACACAGGTGGTGACAGACACACACACAGACCACACACAGAGACACACACCAGACACACACAGAGACACCACACACAGAGACAGACACACACACAGACATGGTACACACAGAGACACACAACAGAGGACAGACACACAGAGACACACACAACAGAGACACACACAGAGACACGACACAGAGACAGACACAGAGGACAGAACACAGAGACAGACACCTCAGGGGTGACAGTTTGTGCTGACACACAGACACACACAGAGACACACAGCAGAGACACACACCAGAAGACAGACACACACCTACAAACACACACAGAGACACACACAGAGACACTACACACAGAGACACACACAGAGACAGACACAGAGACAGACACAGAGACAGACTCCACAGAGACAGACCACACACACACAAAACACACAACAGAGACACACACAGAGACACACACATATACAGACACAGAGAACAGACACACACAACAGACACCCACACACAGAGACCACACAGATACAGACCACAGAGACAGACACAGAGACAGATACAGAACACACACACAGACCACACCGACACAGAGACACACACACACAGACCAAGACACACACAGAGGACACACACAGAGACAGACACACACACAGAGGACCACACAGAGACACACACAGTGACAAAAAGAGACACACCAGAGACAGCACCCAACAGACAGACACAAGAGACAGACACACAAACAGACACACCCCACACAGACACACAACAGAGACACACAGCAGAGACACAATCACAGAGACATCACGTGCAAACACACACACACACACAGACACACACAGAGACACACACAGAGACACACACAGAGACACACACAGAGACAGACACAGAGACAGACACAGAGACAGACACACACACAAACACACACAGAGACACACACAGAGACACACACAGAGACAGACACAGAGACAGACACAGAGACAGACACAGAGACAGACACACACACAAACACACACAGAGACACACACAAAATGGATGAGTTTATAATCCTTTGTACGTGTGTGTGTGACCTCTGACCCCCCCCCCTCACCTGCCCCTTGTGGAAGAAGTTTGGTAGGTACTTCATGGCGTTGCTCCTCAGACAGGCGATGTTCTGGTACTGACCCGGTTCTGCAGCTCTGAGAGAACGGATCCGGTCCTGAACGTAATCAGAGACCTTCACCCGGATCTCCAACCCCAACATCAGCTGATCCGGGAACAGAGGGGACAGCTCCACTGCAAAGGTCAAAGGACAACATCAGCATGACCTGA
Organism: Corydoras sp. C115; assembly: GCA_019802505.1. Classification (NCBI taxonomy): domain Eukaryota; kingdom Metazoa; phylum Chordata; class Actinopteri; order Siluriformes; family Callichthyidae; genus Corydoras; species Corydoras sp. C115. The sequence goes on along the minus strand of JAFMOC010000897.1, from coordinate 157,637 downwards.
AACACACACACACACACACACACACACACACACACACACACACACACACACACACACACACGCAATACCAATGTCATGTAGTAAACAGCGGCCCCTGGTGGCTCAGAGCTGAACTGCACATTCATAAATCCAAACAAATACACACAAAAACAAACAAACACACCTCCCTGAAGGGAACTCATTACGTCACTGACCCACAAACTCTGACTCCCCAGCTCTGTGAGTGAAACAAAAACAAACCCAAAAACACACAACCCAAAACCCACAAAAAAAAACAAACACAACCCACAGTTTTTTGGGGGGGGTGTTACAAGGCCCCCACCCCCAACCAACAAATGTGAATGAACAGAATGCACCCATCTGACCAAAAAACACAACAAATCAGACCTTCCATCCACACCATTGGAACATCAAACACATTAATGAAAAAACATGATCGTTAACATCCGATTCAAAACAGTTTACACCAAACAGTCCCCCATAACACACACCCAACCATCTGCAAACTCCAAAAAGCAACCCCAAGACGCCACTTCTGCTCCTCCACCCCGAGATCCACACCAATCTACGAACAGATCAGCCACGCCCTTCCAACCAGCAAAACCACCCACCACATTCCACCGATCAAGCCAATCCGACCCAAGAAAAACAACCCACAACGCCCACACCCACCAACTTGCTCCAAACCACCCGAGATCACCAACGAGAGCCAACATCGATTTTCAACCCACTTACTGCTCACACCACCAGTTCAAATCACACCCACCTTAACACACACGAGGAGCAAGGGTAACCACAACCTCACCAAACCAAACACCCATCCCCGGACCAAGACAAAACAACCACCGCAAACACAAAAACACACCCACACACAGTCCACCACCCACAAACATCAAACCCAACAACTCACCATACACACACCACCACACACACACAAACCACCACACATCATATCACAACACACACACACCCACACATTCAATATCAACACCCAACCAACACCCACCCCATAAAATACCATATACACACCACACACACACAACAATCATATACACACCATCACTACACACACCAACACATTCAAATACACCAAACACACACAACACAATCAATCATATACACACCACACCACACATCAATACAACAACACATCACAAAAACACACACAATTACCATACAAACATACAACAACACACACACATCATATCATATCATATACACACATCACACACACCACACATCATATCATATACACACATCACACACACACACAATAACCACACCAACACCACCACACCTAACACACACATACATATCATATCACCACACACACACACATCATATCATATACACACATCACACACCAACAATATCATACCACACCACACACACATCACAATCACACCCACACATCAACCCCAAGTCATATACAACACCACACACACCATTACATCACCCATATACCACATCACAAACACACTCACATCATATCATATACACCACACCCAACACCCACACTCAATCACACACCAACACATCACCCCCACACACATCAATATCATAAACACCACACACACCACAACACATATCATAATACACACACAACACAAACACAAAGCATCATATCATATACACACACACACACAGTCACATACCACAACCACACCCATCTATAATATACACATACACACAACACAACACATCCACACATACACATTCAAAACACAACACACATACCCATCCAATATCAATAACACACACACACACACACAATCACACACACACACACACACCATATCATACACAACACACACACATCATTCATACACACACACACAATCAACAACATCATACAACAAAAACATACACACACACAAATCAAAACACACACAAAAACCATATCATAAACAACAACCACCACAAACATCACCATCACCATACAGTACACACACACACCACACCTCATATCATATACACACCACACAACACATATACACCATCAATACACACACACAAATATCAAAAACACACACCACACACATCAGGTCATACACACACACCACACACACACATCATACACACAACAAACACACATCATATCCCCATATACACACACCACACACCCAAACACAAAACCATCATTACACACACACACAACACATCATCATTACAACATACACACATCACACACACACATATCATATCATACACACACCACCACCCATATCATACACCACACACACCACACACACACCCAACATATACACACACACCCACACACATTCATATCATATACACACACACACACACACACAAACAATCTATACCCACACACACACACAAACACCACACACACACACACACATCATATCATATACACACATCACACACACACATCATATCATACACACACAACACACACCATATCCACACAACACACACACAAAACAATCACATCACACACACACCCAACAACACACACATCACACAAAAACACACCATCCACACAACACACACACATCATATCATATACACACACCCAATCCAACATACATACATATACACACATCACACAACACACACATCATACACACATCACACCACACACAAAACATCCATACCCACACACACACACACACAAACACACACATCATAATCAAACAAATCACACACACACAACACATCAAAACACAACACACAACAAACATATACATACAACCACACCACACACCACACACCAAACACAATCACACATCAAATCACACACCAACACACACACACATCATTCATACACAACACACACACAACACAAAAACACACACACAAACATCCACAAACCAGATCACAAACACAACCACCACACAAAAAAGTACACCAAAACACCACACACCACACACACACAAAAAACAACACACACACCCCTCATTTAAACCACACCCATCACACACAACACAAAATACAACACACACACACAAACACCACAAAAACAAAACACACAACCCCAAACAACACACATCAAATCATATACAAACAACAACAAACACAACACAAACAAACCATCATACCACACAACACACCCACACACACACACACACACACACAAACATCCCCCAAACACCACAACACACACACATCAAATCACACAAACCAACACACAACACCACACCCCATCCACATACAACACCACACACACAACACACACAAACCAAAAACATACACACACACACACCACAAACACACATCATCACACAACACACACACACACACAATATTCACACCCACACACACACATCACACAACATCCCACCATATACACACACAACACACATTCAAACACACACCACCCACAATCATAACCACACCCACACCACCATCACACCCCAAACACACACAAACACACACACAACATCATATCATATACACACCCACACCACACCCACAACACCACATCAACCACCATCATATACACACATCACACCACACATCAACACACCCAAACACACACACACCATATCAAATCACACACACAACACACAATTTCCACAACATCACACTACACACACACAAACACACACCACACATCATATCAATATACACCCAACCACCAACACACAAACACACAACACACAACACCCACCCATACACACACACACAATCAACCACACCAACAACATCATATCAAATACAACACATCCAACAAAACACCACACATCACACACACCACACACATCAACAATCACATACCACAACAACACATACACAAACATCATATCATATACACAACACATCACACACAAACACATCACAATCATATCAATAACCACAAACACACACACAGCAACATCACCCCCAACCCCCATACAAAATATACACACAAAACACATCACCAACACACAACATATCATATACACACATCACACACCAACACACACATCATATCAAAAACACACCCCACACACCACAACAACAATCATATACACACATCACACACACACACCCACATCATACATATCCAACATCACAACAAATACACACATCACATCAATACACACCACACCACCAACACAACATACAAGGTACACAAAAAATACACCAAACACACAAACCAACACACACCAACACACATCAAACAATACACACCTCAACCACACCACACACACCCCAGACACCAAACACACAACACACACAATCAAAAACATATACACCACAACAAACACACAACACATCATATCAAATAACACACATCACACAACACCACAACACAAAAAACACACATCACAAAATCACACACACCACACCACACACACACACACATCATATCATAAACACAAACACACACAACACCCCACCCATCAATCATATACACACATCACAACCACACACACACACACAGCATCATACCCAAACACATATCACACACCAACACACCACCACAACACATCATATCATATACACACATCACACACACACAAACCAAAACAAAACACCACACACCACACAACATCAATCAACCCCACCACACATTCCACACACACACACACACACCCAAGAACACATCACCCCATACAACATCACAACAACACACACACACAACAAATATCAAAACACACATCACCCCACCATCACCATCATACATTACACACACACACACACACACACACATATCATATACACTACACACACACACAAACATACCACACACACACATCACACACACGCAAAAACGCACGCAACAACGGCCCCCACATTAATTAAACGTCAAATCCATTAGGATACACCCCACAATTAAAGGAGTGATCAGCCCCCCCACCAGTGCGCCCTCTGTCTGTAGAAGCGTTTCTGCGGCGGCGGCTCGGAGCTCATCTTTGATCTCTCACACTTTAATTTAATTTTAATTACAGATCAGATCAAACAGCGCCGCCGCCGACACGCCGCACTTTACAGGAGTCGCCTGTGTTTTACGTCACACAGGGGGTGGGCCGCGTCGAGCTTGTAGTCGCTTGTGATTGGTTGATTCACACAGCAGTTATAAACGTCTTTAAATTTGATTTAGTGTTTAATTATTATTTCATTATTGTTATGTTTTATAAGTTTTATTAAAATGAGCCGCGGAACCTGCGCGAGACCAATTAAACACCGATCAATTAAACACGACCTACAACCTAAATAACAACAACTTTATTAATTAATCTCACTCATTATCTTCATCTTAATCCCGCGGGGGGGGGGGGGGGGGCCCGTCCAGAGGAGAACAATTGGGGCAGACACACATATATACACACACACACACACACACACACACACACACACACACACTGTTCTGACTCCAGTCACCTGGTCAGAATACTGTTAACACCTTGAATAAAAGCGTGGGCTAAATGACCAAATCAAAATGTATAAAGGGGCAATTTAGAGCACGGCTTCACCTTGAATCATTGTTTGTTTTCATCTGGAGAACCGGAGAAAACTCACGCAGACAGATCCCCAGTGCTAAGAGGAGAACATGCCAACCACCACACCACGTGCTCTGTATAAATGAGTTGTATATAAACAGGCGGCACGGTGGCTTAGTGGTTTAGCATGTTCTCCTCTCAGCGCTAGGGGTTCCCGGTTCGAATCCCCATCTGGGTGGAGTTTGCATGTCCTCCCCGTGTCCGCGTGGGTTTCCTCCGGGTTCTCCGATTTCCTCCCACAGTCCAAAACCATGGATCAAGGTGAATTGAGTTCTCCAAATTGCCCCATATAGAGTGTGTGTGTGAGTGAGTGTGTGTCCAGTGATAGATTGCCCCGCTGTCCTGGGTGTGTCTGCCCAGCGCCCGAAACGTTCTCCCCTGGATGGGCATGGGGAACTACCCCCCCCCCCCTGAAGATAATGAATGAGTTAATAAAGATCATTATTGTTGTTCTGATGTGTAATCATTAAAGGTTCAGAGTTAAAAGCGGTAGATGTTGATGAGATGAATCGGGACTCTGATGTTGAAGTCAGTGATTTTGAATGCAGGTGGCTGATCTTTTGGTTTATATATAATGATGGATAAAGTGATGGATTATAATCCTGATGGGGTTCTTCAGGTGTGTTCGGATGTGGGCGGGGCCTCGGGGTGACGCGGGTGGGCGGGGCCTGCGCGTCTAGCCCCGCCTCCTCACTGTCAGCACAGGAAGCATCGCGTTTTCACAATGAGAGTCAGCGGACAGAAGACAAGTTCACTGCGAGTCCCAAACCTGTCCAACTGAGACAACATCAGAGACACTGAGAGAGAGGGACAGAGGGACACTGAGACAGAGGGACACTGAGGGACTGAGGGACAGAGACACAGGGGGACAGGGGGAGATGGAGTGAGCCGCTCCGGCTGTTCTTCCGACAGGAAACATCAAACTAATCCGGTGAGTGTTTAATCCCGCAGATGAGGATGAGGAGGATGGTGGCGCTGTGTTTGTGTGGAACTGGGACTAACCCGGGACTAACCCGGGACTAACCCGAGACTAACCCGGGTCTAATCAGCGGTGTTGGTGGAGCAGCATGGACGGAAGCGTGCAGAATGGAAGCGCGTGCGTGGAGCCTCCTTCCGGCGCGGGGCTCAGATTAACTCGGGTTAACTCTCACTTTATCCCGGGTCAGTGCTGCGAGGGGCGCGCGCCGCCGTCAATATGCGGCCTGAATCGGAACGACGATGAGAACAAAGCAACAACAGCTGGAACACGTGTCTGTAGCACAGAGAGACCCCCCCCCACACACACACACACACAGAGCAACCCCCCCCAAAACACACACACACACACAACACAAAACACAGAGCACACCCCCACAAACACACACACACCACACAACACCACCAAACAACCACACACACAACATAAAACACACCACACACACACAGAGCACCCCCCCCAACAACCCAACAAAAACACACAGACACAAACAACACACACACACAGAGAGGCAGGCTCCACTTCAGGGGAGTTACCTCAACACACCTGTACTGTACACTTCTCTTCTTCACTTCAGCATCACACACACCATCAGGATCACATAAGATCAGATCAGATCACATCAGGATCAGATCACATCAGATCAGGATCAGATCACATCAGGATCCCCCATCACATTCACCCACCATCACATCAGGATCACACCCACCAAAATAACCACAACATCAGGATCAGATCACAAAAGATCAGGATCACATCAGATCAGGATCAATCACCATCAACCCATCAGATCACATCAGATCAGGATCACATCAGATCAGGATCACATCAGATCAGATCAGGATCACATCAGATCAGGATCAGATCAGGATCACATCAGATCAGGATCAGATCAGATCAGGATCACATCAGATCAGGATCACATCAGATCAGGATCACATCAGATCAGGATCACATCAGGATCAGGATCAGATCAGGATCACGATCAGATCAGGATCAGATCAGGATCACATCAGATCAGGATCAGATCAGGATCAGATCAGATCAGATCAAAACAACACCCCACCAGTCAATCACCCCATCGAAGGATCCGATCCCCACAACCAGCAAACACACAACAAACAAAAAACAGAATCAGCCCCAACTCAGAAAACACAACCCCACCACCCCCCACACCTACCCACCATCGGGATGCACCCCCACCCACCCAAACCAACAAAACCCAAATCCAAAGAAAACAACACCCCCCCACACCCACCCCCCACGCCCAAACCCGCCGCACACCCCAACCCCATCACACAAACAGTTCACCCACACCAAAAAAAACACCCACCCACAAACCCACAGCCAAAGAAGTCCCCAAGATCAAGGAATCAGATCAAAAACTTCAGGATCATATCTGACACCGGATCAAAAATCATATCTGGACTCACATCAGATGGGCATCAAATCAGATCAGGTGATCAGTCACATCGGGATGCAGTCAGGATGAGAGGCAGCATCACACACCAAAAAGTCGAGGCGTGATGGCTGGCCTCTGGAATCTTCATCATCTCATTCTCTCCCTGTCAGGAAATCTGATGTGTCATGTTTTGTTGTGTGTATGTAACTCTGATGTGAGGTGGGGCGTGGTTCTCTGTAGATCTGTAGTTGTTTCTCTTGGCAAACGACGGGAGCAGCCCCCCAGATGGCCTACTGTGACTCTGTATGTGCTTGATCCTGATAGTGATGTGAGTCTGATGTGATCATCTGATGTGCGATCTGATCTAGATGTTGATTGTGAGTGATGTATGTTGCATGTGTCATGGATGTGATGTGCATGGTGTGCATCTGATCGTGCAGGTTGATCCTGATGTGTGTATAGTGTGATAGTGATGTGGGCAGGTTGCCTGTATGTGGCAGGTGATAAGGGGGGTGATGGTGCTAATGTGATCGTGATGTTGTGATGTGCAGGATCTGATCAAAAAAAAAAAAATGTGAATGCGGATTTGATGTGATGTCAGGTGATCTGATGTAATGTGATGTGATGTGCAGGTGGATCTGATGTGATCTGAATGTGATTTGTGATGTGGCAGTGATCATGTGAAAAAAAAAATGTTATGTGATTGCAGGCTTGATCTGAATGTGATCGATCCTGATGTGATGTCGCAAAGGTACTGATGTGATGTTGATTGGGTACAAAGGTGATCTGATGTGACAAAAAATGATGTGATGTGGCAGGTGAAAACATGTCGATGTGATGTGCAGTGATCCTGATGTGAAAAAAACAAGCAATCAAAAAACAAAACTCAAAAAAATGTGCAGGACCATCCCAAATGTGAATGTTGCAATCAACAAATCTGAAAAAAAAATCACAAACACAAAAAAACAATCAAACAAACCAAAATTTGACCAAAAACCAAACTGAAAACAAACACAAAAAAACAAAAATCTGAAACCAACCAACAACAAAAATGTGCAAACAAAATAAAACAAACAAAAACAAATAAACAGGTGATGTTCCATGATCAAAATAAAAACAAAAAAAACAAATTAAAAAAAAAAAAAAAAAAAATACAAAAAAATTTTGTTAAAAATGACCAAGGAGTGAAAAAAGAAACAAACCATAAAAAAAAAAAAAAAAAAAAAAAAAAAAAACAAAAAAAACCAAAAAAAAAAATCAAAAAAAAAAACAAATAATGTGAAAAAAAAACAAAGGTGAAAAAAAAAAAATGAAAAAAAAAAAGGTGATCTGATGTACACAATACAAAAAAAAACAAAAAAACAAGAAAAAAAAAAAAAAAAAACAAAAAAAAAAAAAAAACAAAAAAAAATCTGAAAAAAAAAGAAAAAGACAGGTGCATGATTGTGCAAACAAAAAAACAAAAAAGAGGAAAAAAAAAGTGATCTTTTCTATGTAAAAAAAAAAAATTTGATGTTTGTGAAAAAGAAAGGTGATGGTTGAAATTCAAAAAAAAAAAAAAAAACGGTGATCTGAAAATCTGAAAAAAATAACAAAAAAAAACAAAATGATGTGATGTGATGTGAAAAAACAAACAATGAACAAAACAGGTGAAAAAAAAAAGAAAGAAAAACAAAAATGTGAACATGTGACAAAAAAAACAGGTGATGTGGCAAAAAAATGTGATGTGGCAAAAAAAACAAACAAAACACTAAAAAAAAAATTTTTTGTGATCTGAAAAAAAAAAAAAAAAATCTGAAAAAAAAAAACAACAAGATCTATGTGATGTATGTGATGTGCAGGTTTGATCTGATGTGCATGTGTCTGATGTGATCTGATGTGATGTGCCAGGTGAAAAACAAAAAAAAACAAAAGGCGATAAAAAAAATAAAAAAAAAAAATGTGAAAAAAAAACAAAAAACACAAAAAAAAAAAAACAAAAAAAAAAAAAAAATCTGAAAAAAAAATGAAAAAAAAACAACTGTTGTGGCAGGTGAACCGAAAAATGTGCAACAAAAAATAAAACAAAAAAATCAAAAACCAGTGAAAGAAAAACAAAACAAAAACCAAAACAAAAAACAAAAAAAAACAAGGTTGATCACATATGCATGACAAAAAAAAATCAAAAAAAAAATACAAAAAGATAAAAAAATCTGACAATACAAAGAATTGATGTGCAGTGATGTGGATGTGACAAAAAAAAAAAAAAAAATCTGAAATTATGTGCAAAAAAAAAAAAAATAAAACAAAAATAGTAAGAAAAAAAAACAAAAAACCAAAATAAAAAAAAAAAAGAAAATAAAGAAAAAAAAAGATGTGAAAATAAACGAAAAAAAAAAAAAAAACAAACAAAAAAATGTGCAGGTGACAGTTGTTGTAAAACAAGTGAAAAAAAACAAAAAAATTGTGAAAGCAAAAAAAAAATTCTGAAATAAAAAAACAAAAAAACAAACAAAAAAAAAAAAAACAAAAAAATAACAAAAAAAAAACAACAAAAAAAAAAAAAAAAAAAAAAAAAAAACAAAAAAAAAAACAAAAACAAAAAAAAAACAAAAAAACGCAAAACGAAAAAAAACAACGAAAAAAAAAAAAGAAAAAAAAAAAAAAAAAAAAACAAAAAAGTGAATTTTTTTTTTTTTTTTTTTTTTTTTTTAAACAAAACAAAAAAAAAAAGAAAAAAACAAACAAAAAAAAAAAAACAAAAAACACAACGCAAAACAAAAAAAAAAAAAACACACAACACACAAAAAAAAAAAAACAAACAAAATGTGTTAAAAAAAAACTGTTCAAATAAAAAAAGTGTGTGTGTGTGTGTGTGGGTGTGTGTGTTGTGTGTGTGTGTGTGTGTTGTTGTGAAACACAAAACAAAAAAAAAAAAAAGAAAAAGTCACCTTGGTGTTTGAACAAAAAAACAAACAAAAAAAACAAAAAAAAAAAAACTCCGGGTCTTCCTCTGCAAAAAAAACAAAGGAAAAAACAAAAAAAAAAACCTGCAAACCAAAGAAAAAAAAAAAAACAAAAAAAAAAAAAAAACAAAAGGGGTTCTAAACAAACACAACAAAAACCAGCAAAAAAAAAAATTAACACCAAAGATGTGCGCTGAAAAACCGTCACAACAAACAAAATTAAAAAAAAAAAAAAAAAAAATTTGTGTGTGTGTGTAAACAAAAAAAAAACGTTGTTGTGTGGCTTGTCTTGGGGGGGTCACGGTGTGCACAAACACACAAAAAAAACGAAAAGCCGGAACAAACAAAAAATTTTTTACAAAAACAAAAAAAAGTCAAAAAACAAATAAAAAAAACAGAAAATGGAAAAAAACAAAAACAAAAAAAACAGCAAACAAAAACAAAAAAAAAAAAAAAACGGAAAAAAATAACAAAAAAAACACAGAATTACACACAGAGTTCACCCACACAGAATCACACACACACAAGTGAACCACACACACAGACATTACACACAGACCATTACACACACAACAGTTTACACCACACAGAATTGACAACACACACACACGAAAAGCCACACACACAGGAATTCCCACACAGAATTACACACACACACCACGGCAAACCAGAGAAAGAATTACACAACACCATAGAGTTACACACACACACACACAAAAAGAAAGAAACACGCAAACACAGCACACACAAACAACACACACACAAGGGGGAATTACACAACACATGAAATCTACACACACACACACACAAAATTACCCACACACACACACCACAGAATCACACAAACACACAATACACCACAGTGAATATTACACACATAAACACAATAAAACAACACACAGGAATTACACACACACACACAGAATTAACACAAAAACACACACACAAAGAATTACACAATTACACACACAGAATTACACACACACAATCGTGACACACACACAGAATTACAACACACACACACACACAGAATTACACACACACACACATTTACACACAATTACAATACACACACACACACAGAATTACACACACACACAGAATTACACACACACACAGAGAATTACACACACACACAGAGAATTACACACACACACACACAGAATTACACACACACACAGAGAATTACACACACACACAGAAATTACACACACACACACACAGAATTACACACACACACACAGAGAATTACACACACACACACACACAGAGAATTACACACACACACACAGAGAATTACACACACACACACAGAGAATTACACACACACACAGAGAATTACACACACACACACAGAGAATTACACACACAGAGAATTACACACACACACAGAGAATTACACACACACACACACACAGAATTACACACACACAGAATTACACACACCACACACAGAATTACACACACCACACACAGAATTACACACACACACAGAGAATTACACACACACAAACACACAGAATTACACACACACACAGAGAATTACACACACACACAGAGAATTACACACACACAAACACACAGAATTACACACACACACACAATTACACACACACAAACACACAGAATTACACACACACACATAATTAAACAACAAAGTTACTTTTATTATTGCTTGTGTGTGTAATTCTGTGTGTGTGTGTGTGTGTGTATGTGTAATTCTGTATGTGTAATTCTGTGTATGTGTGTGTGTGTGTGTGTGTGTGTGTGTGTGTGTGTGTGTGTGTGTGTGTGTGTGTAGGTGGTGACATTATGGTACCGTTCTCCAGAGGTTCTGCTTGGTTGTACCTATGCGACCCCTGTGGATCTTTGGAGCACTGGCTGCATCTTTGCTGAGATGTTCATGCGCAAGTACAGAGAACATTAATATTAATGATGATGATGAAGATGATGATGATGATGATGATGATGTTTTATTGATCTGATCAGTGAGTTTAGATTAGAATGATCTGACCCCCCCCCCCCCCCCCGTGTGCCCCCCCCCCCAGGCCGCTGTTCTGCGGGGAGTCGGAGGTGGATCAGCTGACCAGGATTTTTTCGTAGGTTCTCTCCCTTTGTGCTGTTTTTTGGTTTATATGTTTTGTGGGGGGGGGGGGGGGGTGGGGGGGTTATTGAATGAAGATGAGCTGATACATCTGCGTGGAGAACATACCCATGTCCAGATGGCGCCACCCTCAGGCAGTCTGATGTTGGACTCTGTGTTCAGAGCGCAGGTGACCTGTAGAACAGTTACCACGGTAACACCTGTGCTCACCTGTGTCTCCTGCTGCAGTGTGATTGGTCTACCAGACGAAGAGGAGTGGCCCAATGACGTCACATTATCGAGACAAAACTTCAGTCCTCAGACTCCTCAGCCAATCAGAGACCTGATTCCAGAGATCGACGAGGATGGAGCGGATGTGCTCGCGGTATGATGACATCACATCCTCTCTTCTTTTCTTTGAGTTTATTTTTAGAAGCGTTCCTAAATAAGACAGGGTCCCGAAGCATACGGTCTGTCCTTGGAGGAACCAAAAGAGGAACCATGTGCAGGTCAGCTGGGTTCTTTATCAGAACCTCTGATCACAGACCATCAGAACGTTCAGATCGAGTCTGATTACAGTGAGAACAGCAGCGGTCCCACTACTGCCCCCTGTGGTACACCATGCTTAACTAGATCTTCATCATTCACATGGACCTGACGTCCACTCGGACGGTCCACTCGGCAGGATCCCGTTTGATCTGAATTAGATCAGACGGTCCACTCGGCAGGATCCCGTTTGATCTGAATTAGATCAGGCGGTCCACTCGGCAGGATCCCGTTTGATCTGAATTAGATCAGACGGTCCACTCGGCAGGATCCCGTTTGATCTGAGTTAGATCAGACGGTCCACTCGGCAGGATCCCGTTTGATCTGAATTAGATCAGACGGTCCACTCGGCAGGATCCCGTTTGATCTGAATTAGATCAGGCGGTCCACTCGGCAGGATCCCGTTTGATCTGAATTAGATCAGACGGTCCACTCGGCAGGATCCCGTTTGATCTGAATTAGATCAGGCGGTCCACTCGGCAGGATCCCGTTTGATCTGAATTAGATCAGACGGTCCACTCGGCAGGATCCCGTTTGATCTGAGTTAGATCAGACGGTCCACTCGGCAGGATCCCGTTTGATCTGAATTAGATCAGACGGTCCACTCGGCAGGATCCCGTTTGATCTGAATTAGATCAGACGGTCCACTCGGCAGGATCCCGTTTGATCTGAATTAGATCAGACGGTCAGTCTCTGAAACTAAAGACCTGAAGTCTGAAGAAGCTTCTTTAATGAAACTTTATTTAATGAAGGTCATGTGATTTGAGTGTTGCAGTCGAGTGGAGGGACTTTTATTTTATATTAAGCCCGGTTTACCTCACTGACTGTAGAACTGGATTAAATCTTAATCTTAATCTGAACTGATTTTAGTTTCTCTTCTGACAGAAAATGTTGACCTTTGACCCTCTGAGAAGAATTTCGGCGCAGAATGCTCAGGAGCATCGCTTCTTCACTGCGGCTTCAGACGGAGAACTTTAGACCGGCAACTGAACCAGAATCAAGCTTAATCCTGAGCTTAATCCTGAGCTTAATCCTGAGCTTAATCCTGAGCTTAATCCTGAGCTTAATCCTGAGTTTATTCATGTCTATTACATGGACCAAACTGACCTGAGATCAGTCCTGTTTCAATCACATCCGTTCTGTATCAGACTGGAACACACACACACACACACACACACACACACCTGACATCCAATCAGATGGTCCGATCCTCACTCACTAACATAGTTTAGCTTCTGATTGAGTGTATTTAACACACACACACACACACACACACACAGAGCTGCTACTTCTGAATGACAGCATCAGTGTTACATCACTTCCTGTTGAGGTGAAATGTTTTTTAAAAATAAATGCCAATAAAATTGTGATGTCATTTTTCTTGCTTCAAAATAACTTTAATAATCTCAACCAACAGAGTCGTATATTCAGCATCAAAGATCAAAGAGACTTTAAATCAGCTTTAACATCGTTAATTTAATAATTATGAAACAATAAGAATCTGAAATAAAGAAACTGATCGACGTCTGAAGCTGGAAAAGAAAAGAAAGTCTTTAAATGGTTTAATTGGATCAGCTGGGTCGTGATGTCATAATGTGAACTGAGGGTCGTGATGTCATAATGTGACCTGAGAGTCGTGATGTCATAATGTGAACTGAGGGTCGTGATGTCATAATGTGAACTGAGGGTCGTGATGTCATAATGTGACCTGAGGGTCGTGATGTCATAATGTGAACTGAGGGTCGTGATGTCATAATGTGACCTGAGGGTCGTGATGTCATAATGTGACCTGAGGGTCGTGATGTCATAATGTGAACTGAGGGTCGTGATGTCATAATGTGAACTGAGGGTCGTGATGTCATAATGTGACCTGAGGGTCGTGATGTCATAATGTGACCTGAGGGTCGTGATGTCATAATGTGAACTGAGGGTCGTGATGTCATAATGTGACCTGAGGGTCGTGATGTCATAATGTGAACTGAGGGTCGTGATGTCATAATGTGACCTGAGGGTCGTGATGTCATAATGTGAACTGAGGGTCGTGATGTCATAATGTGACCTGAGGGTTGTGATGTCATAATGTGACCTGAGGGTTGTGATGTCATAATGGGTTTGTTCGTGTGTGAAGGTGAATGAATGGAGGGTCAGAGGTCAGATCTCATGGATCTTCAGTTGAAGGTCCGTTTCTCATCAGTGTTCTGATGAACCAATCAGAACCAGAGCTGCTGCTCGTTACAGATGGACAACCAAGCAGAACCGAGCAGAACCAATCAGAACCAAACCTCTGAAGAGAAACGGGCCCACAGCAAAGGTACCAACATCAGAGAACAAGTAGTGTTGGAGAAGAACACGGTGAGATCAGACGGGTCACAGTGAGTCCTCAGGTTCCTCAGGGTTCTGCTGTCTCAGGTTCCTGTAGTGTAGAGTCAGCCACACAACCAGCAGCTACACACACACACACACACACACACACACATCAGATCCTGTGTGCTGACGTACAGAATGATGTCACAGTGATTCTGATCTGTTATTTAAATTTCATTTAAATGATTTCTGATGTGTGTGCAGCACGGTGGCTTAGTGGTTTGGCATGTTCTCTCAGCACTAGGGATTCCCGGTTCGAATCCCCATCTGGGTGGAGTTTCCATGTCCTCCCCGTGTCCATATGGGTTTCCTCCGGGTTCTCCGGTTTCCTCCCACAGTCCAAAAACATGGATCAAGTCAATTGAATTCTCCAAATTGCCCCATATAGAGAGTGTGTGTGTGTGTGTGTGTGTGTGTGTGAGTGTGTGTCCGGTGATAGATTGCCCCTCTGTCCTGGGTGTATCTGCCCAGTGCCCAAACCCCCCCCCCCCCCCCCCCATGACCCTAATAGAGGATAAAGCTGAAGATAATGGATGGATGATATCTGATGTTCCCATCCTTCACCCCGACTGGGATAGGCCTCAGTGTCCCATCATCCTGCTTTAATTAAGCATCTTAGAGACTGACTGAATAATTCTGATCTGATGTCTGATCTCATCCTGCAGGTGGATGGACCCCTCAGCGCTGAGATCGGTTCTGCGTTCCTCGTTCTGGATCACAGTGCAGGTTAGAACATGGGAACGGTTGGAGGTATTAATGAATACCACACCCTGTATGGACCTGCCTTCACAACACTCTAACTGTGTTTAATGTGTAAAGGGGATGAATTGGAACCTCTGAGATGCTGCTGAATAATCCAACTCCACCGAGGAACCCCAGCGTCCCCGCAGAACCACGCAGCATCAGAGCTCCACAGCTGAAGCACCGCCCCGTTCCTTTACACGTCTGAGGTGTAGATCAGACAGACGGACAGACAGTCAGACATCAGAAGGTGGAACAGATGGAGAAGGTGGAACAGATGGAGAAGGTGGAACAGATGGAGAAGGTGGAACAGATGAAGAAGGTGGAACAGGTGGAGAAGGTGGAACAGGTGGAGAAGGTGAAACAGATGGAGAAGGTGGAACAGGTGGAGAAGGAGGAACAGATGGAGAAGGTGGAACAGATGGAGAAGGTGGAACAGATGGAGAAGGTGGAACAGATGGAGAAGGTGGAACAGATGAAGAAGGTGGAACAGGTGGAGAAGGTGGAACAGGTGGAGAAGGTGAAACAGATGGAGAAGGTGGAACAGGTGGAGAAGGAGGAACAGATGGAGAAGGTGGAACAGATGGAGAAGGTGGAACAGATGGAGAAGGTGGAACAGGTGGAGAAGGTGAAACAGATGAAGAAGGTGGAACAGGTGGAGAAGGTGGAACAGGTGGAGAAGGTGAAACAGATGGAGAAGGTGGAACAGATGGAGAAGGTGGAACAGATGGAGAAGGTGAAACAGATGGAGAAGGTGGAACAGATGGAGAAGGTGGAACAGATGAAGAAGGTGGAACAGGTGGAGAAGGTGGAACTGATGGAGAAGGTGGAACAGATGGAGAAGGTGGAACAGATGGAGAAGTTTTTTTAATCATATCTGATGTTTTGGTTCTTAATGTGGACAGAAGGTTGTGGTTCTTCATGGGTTCTGTTTAAAACAGAAGATTAATTTGAGACAGGGGGCGGAGGGGGCGGAGCCAGGGGCAGATGTTGACCTACAGCTGTACACAGGTTCACGTCCATCCTGAAGTCCTCCACCTGCTGCTGCAGAGGATCGAACCCACAGCAGTCCAGCTGCTGCTCCACAGACAGGCGTGTAGAATTACCCAGCATTCCCCACGACGCGC